>JAAEAF010002422.1:0-118858 GCA_011037195.1 Triatoma infestans | reverse complement strand
CTTAGGATCAATGAAGAAAAAACTGTGCTAATGACAAATAGTAATAACACTGGTATCATTAGAAGGCAAGAGACTCAGGTGGGTCGAAAGCACTGTGTATCTTGGGCAGCTCCTTTCATTTCACAATGGCACCTTAAAAGAAGTAAACCATCGTATTAGTATAGCTTGGATGAAATACTGGGCTCTCAAATTTGTTTTTAAAAGTGCCATGAGAACAGAATTGAAGTCCCGAGTTTTTGATTCCTGTATTCTTCCATGCTTGTTATATGGTGCACAGGTGTCGGCCACGTCGAAGAAAATTCAAAACAGGCTTAAGGTGACTCAGCACTCAATGGAAAGAAGTATGCTTAATATTAAAAAAAAGATAGAATCAAAAATGAACTTATAAGGGAAAAAACTCGAGAGTCTGATGTGGTGGAAGCGGCGTTGAAGATAAAGTGGAAATGGGCTGGGCATGTGGCAAGGATGAAGGAAGATAGATGGGCGAAGAGAGTAACTGAATGGATTCCTTTGGATAGCACTCGGAGAAAAGGTAGACCGCTCTCGAGATGGAAGGATGCTGTAACGGGACTCTGTGGAACATTGTGGCAAAGAAGTGCTCAAAACAAGAAGGGATGGCAAAATCTAGGAGAGGCCTTTGCCCTCAGATGGGCCTAGTTACCAGATTTTCAATTTGTATAGAAAAAAAATTATTACAAGGAAAGAATTACAGGAAGAAGTAACATTTTATTTTATTAATTTTCAATTAAACTTTTCTTTGTACTTTTTTGTATATATTATTTGTATTTTTTTCTGGGAACAATAAAGGCTATTATTATTATATACTACTACATACATAAATATGTATCACTTTTATTTGAAACATTTTCCTGGGAAAATTTATATTTTTAGGGGGGCGGGGGGAGGGACGTAGTAACGTTATGCTTTCCTCTAAAGTAACACTTCAGTATAATATATGGTTTTTATCACATACACAATATTAATACATACTAGGAGCATCGATACAATTCCAAATTTGAAAAAATCTATTAACCGGAAGTGTAATTTTGCAGAATAAGCTTTTTAATTTTGAATTTTCTTGGAAATGGTTGCACACAACGATTTTCTTTAAACTTGAAAGTTAGAAATGAATCACTTTTATTCAAAAATTTTTCTGAAAAAATAGATTTCTTAGGGATGTTGGAGATCTGTCAGTCAGTTTAAATTTAAATTTGCACAAACTTGGTTGATTTTGACATTGAACGCGTCACATAAGGCCGCTCAGGTATACAATTAGAATCCCGAACATCATGGTTTACAGGGTAACTACTTTATAATTTTCAAGAATATTTCTTCAAGAAATTTTATTAGCTAGAATAAGCGAATGTCGTGTGAGTGTTTCACACCAGATTTTCTTTTTATATGTTACTCAAAACGGTAGTTTAGAAGACGATTTGGAAAAATAAAAAGAAGCTAGGAAGATGGTTTAGTATTGATATGAGATATACTAGGAGTACTTGTGTGGCCCGGTAGTGGAACTCCCTAAGGGTCAGCTCTCCTTCCTTCTGCTGCACTATTGATATTCCCCCTTCAACATTCTCATTAGCATGGCTATACTCAAGTCCCATGCTAAAGGCCCTCTGTATGGTCAGAGGCTCATCCCTGAATAGCTTATCGATATTTATTCACTCTCTTGCTTCTCTCTCTCTCTCTCTCTCTTCTGGTCACGGCTAGTTTGATTTCCTCCCTTTATACAGTATTATGGGTGTACTGTTGTGGTGGCCGTGGAGAAGGTGCAGAAGGTGAGGAGAAGAGGAACCAGAGGGGAAAATACCTTATGGAACGTTGTTGGTAGTTGAGCCGCCAGTAGTAGTGGTCGTTTCGGGTGCTCTGGGAATTTATTAGATTTTGCAGAAAGGACTTTCTCGCTGTCTCTCTCTCTCTAGTTCCCCTTCTTCCATCTAGCCAGCCAGATCTACCCACAATTCCTGACTGTCACCCAGCCTAATTCGATTTAGCGGCAGTGTGTGCAAGGGATGAATGGAAGCTGACCGCACTTTTTTTTGTGCAAGTGTGTGTATGTTATGTGTGTGTTTTCTTCTCACTTCACAAACATATTGCACAACATCTCACATTGCCACCAAGACCACATATACTTTTCCACACATTTTTTCACAAATATACAGCTCACATCATCAAACATCTATATATGTACTTACTTTTCCATCATTTCTTCATATCTTATCATTTCTATTTCATCGATTTTTCCTTGTATATTGCTTAATATTTGAACAATAAAATAATAATGGGTTTGAAACATATTTTATCTAAACAGCATCACTGCTCTAAAATGTTTTTAAGATTATCTAAACTCAATAGATTACTGAATGCGATCTGATAGGTTGGAAAGATATTCCAAAGTGCTAAATCCATTATGGATATGGATTATGGACATATATCTTTTTAATGTCATCAAAACTTTGTCCCAATCACACCTGATATCTAAATAACCTTAAACATGTTTTCTAACTCCACGGCTCCTCAAAATATCGATGAAAACTTGTACTTCGAAAAATTGGTCTGTTCGCAATTCGAGAATCAATAAGAGACCTACAATAAATAATACGAGAAAATAAATATATATATACTCCCCCTTCATTATTCACCAATAAAAACATTGTACAAATCTCTTAATATTATTGTATTTTTATTGGGTACCAGTATTTTATGTTTTCGTAGTTTGTTTTAAGAAGGTATCATTTTTCAAAGATAGATAACCTTCTTAAAAAAGAAAAAATAAAGTAAAAAAACACAGCTGGTGTTCATTCCTACCACAATAGTGATTTACAACTTGTTGATTTACATTTGTTTACCCAAAGAGATTATACCTACTTATTTATATACATACATTAAAATAGTAGGATACTCTATGTAAAGTACTACTATGCTGTACGTAATCTTTACGGATTTACAATAGATTTGCACAACCTATGACTTACTCCTTCAAGGTTGGATACTGATTTAAACTTTAGTGCTATCTAGTGGCTGAAATATACGTTTTAAGATTATTATCCCTTACTAGTGAAGCAATAATAAAATAAAAAAAACATGTGTTTTAAAGTAAACAGTATAAATATAATTTATCTATGACGTCCCTAACTTTATTAATAGTGAATAAGATAGGATTGCTTGTTTTTATTACCATTTTTATGTCCTTCCCTCTCTCCTTTTTTTTAGCTGCGTTATTTTTTTTTTCTGGGTAATGGGGGAAAATGTAATTTTTAATTCTTAAATAAATGTATAATCATTTTAAAGATAGATGAAAAAAAGCAAGAGAATAATCTTAAAGTTCACATTGAACAGATGTGCCGTTTAAAACAAACTCAGAACAAGTTTACCCCGTAAAAAGAATAAAAGAAGACCGTTGGCCCAAGTTACCTCGAGACCGCTGCATTAGTTACCCGAGAAAATAAGAAAAGAGGCCGCCTCCGTAAGGAGTGGTTGCGAGATGTATGTGGGGCAACGACAGGGAAAAGAACTCACGGATGCGGATTAACTAAATAGAGAAGTGTGGGCATTGGGTACTTTCCTCTATTTCCTCGGAGTAATTAGTTCATGAATCTCTTGGGCCAATGTTCTTCTTTTATTCTTTTTACGTGGCCTCAACATCTCAATCATCTCACTTCTATTTCCTGGAAGTGTTGCTAACATCTCCTCTCTTTCGAAATTTCCTCATTCCTGATATGAGCGAGACGAAACATCCCCGCAGCTACTCTGCCAGAAATCCATCTCGACGGCCAACAGCATATTCTCATTCCTATTAGTCGGTGCCCACGTTTCGTATCTCCATAGAGAACCACAATTTTCATTAGGAAATGGTAGAGCTTCGTTTTAATCTCCATAATAAATTCTGTTTTCCAGAAGAGAGAGATTAAAAAATACACCAATAACTTGCTCACTTTTGCTGTGATGTCTTTGTCATTTCTTCCCTCTCGGCTTAACAACACTCACCCCCAGGTAAATGAAATCGGAGCAGGCTTGGATTCTCCAACTTTATAACCAGAATTTACATTTTTCTTTTGTAAAATTTGTCCAGTAAACTGTAGTTAATTTATTCAAACTTATGAGTTCAAATGATCTTGACGGAGAAACATGTTAATGTTTGTTTTGATGTTATAGTTGTAACAAATGAGTATCTGAATATAATCGAAATATCGTTAAGCTGGGCGTTAATTATGAATTTTACGTTAGCAAATATAACCTTCAAAGATTATAATTTACCAAATTTCTTTTAATATTCCAAATATTTATTACTAACAGTTCATTTTGAAAATAAAATAAAGCCATTATCTACTAATCTATACCATTGAAGATTAATTTTCATAGATTACTTGAAAAGCATCATTATAAAATTAACAGAAACGTTATATCCAACAGTACAGCCAACAGTTCATCATAAAAACTTAATATCTTTGCGTGTGGTAACATTCCCAGAGGAGAGGTTAGTGATTATTTTTGTTTTTTCTTTATTTTTTATTTTTTGTTTTCATGGTTTCATACATGCAAGGAATAAAAGTAATTTTTTCCTTCATAATATAGTTATTTTAAAACCTGTCAGATTCGTGACTTAAAATTTATTGGCATAAAAATTGTTTTAAACTATAAATAGAAATGTTATTACTAAGATAATCATATTTAGTTGGTTTTCTAATTTATGCGGATTAAATATTATTTGAATTAAATTTTATACAAATTCTTATTATTACTTTCTCTTACTCCAAGTAATAGGAAGGATTGCAATCGTGTCAAATTTTCTAATATTACCGGAAATATACGTTTTGTGGTTCCCTGGTCCAAAAATTGATATTTAGTAAATGGTGGAGGTTTATGTGAACAGTACTGCTCAAGAAGGAAAATCGTAGGAAATTCAAACTTGGCATTCCGTTTAGATATCACCATGAGATCGGACAGGAAGTTAGCTGTCAAAATTCCTCAACCGGAAATACCACTTTATTGCATGGATTTTTCTGTTTTTTGCGATTTTTTAAAAAGTGGCTCCAACGTTTTTCTTTAAACCTATTATACCAAAGACACATACAAGACAAACTGAATACAGATCTACTTACAATATATTAGAAACCGCTACTAAAACTATTATAATATCCACTCCGTAACTAATTAACTACTCATATATATCAACGTATTTGGGAGGCTCATAGAGTTTGTGAGGCAGAAAACGAAAAACCCATCTATCTTAAGACAGATTACTTTGGTTGTGAGGAAATTCGATTCAGGACTTTTGGCCGGAACAGGACATCTGTGGAAGAGCTTGGTCTATTTCCCTTTTCAGGTTATGGTCCGATTTGTGTCGGACTGCGGTGAATCTTAGACATAATTAGACCCAGGCCTGGATGTTTGTTCTAGACCCGATTTGTTGTTTTTTTTTTCTTTTGGGGTAGCTATATAGGCCCAGCAGATGTCTAGGGATGTCGGCATCGAAGGGAATGAGGTGGCCGATGCTCTGGCAAGAAAAGGTGCTGCATCCCTACGTCTGGGGCCTGAACGATTTTGTGGGGTCATTAATTATGGGACCAGTCTCTTCTAGAGGAATTTAAGAAAGGAGAAAGAAGTAAGGAGGTTTCGACTCTGAAACTCCCTTCCAGGACTGAGACAAGCAAAGATCTGATTGGGTAATTACGACCAAAAGAGATCGGGAGCATACAGCAGCCTTAGTAAGAATGAGCTTCGCATACTGGCAGGTTTCCTCATAGAGCATTGTAGACTGAGAGGACACCTGACGAAGCGGGCTTGGAAAGTGACAGCATGTGTAGATTCTGGGGGAAATGGAGGAAACTCCAATACATCTCCTAAAGAACTGCGATACTGCCAATCAGAGAAGATTCAGGAATCTGGTTAGTTACCAGGAGGAAGAGGGGAATACACTTACCCTAGAGACCTCCAGGATATTAAGATTATTTAGGGGTCTCAGTCTGAGGCACCCGAGGAGCTTAGCATAACAGACCGTGTAGGTCGCAATGCAACAGGCCCCTTCAGAAAAGAATTGGGCCCGATAGGGCTTTGGATAGAGTAGGCTTTGGTCCCTCCCCACAGACGAAAAAATGATAATAAACTACTCAGATGCGACACGTAGACTAAGCAATTACTAGGCTGTGCGTCAAACTAAAGTTCTTGAAACTTGCAATAAAATTAAAGAAGATAATTTTGAATTTCAAGCTATTGCTGCGATACTAAATCACATTATATATATATATATTGAAGTCATATATGTAGGAAACCGCTAATGATGGGAAATGAACGGTTTTTTAGCATAATAATAATAAAAAAAAAGGGACCAAAACCCATGAAGATATCATCTCCAGCCTTTACTTCTTACATTTTATTTGAGTATATTTATTTATTTAGGAAGCAGCGATTAAATTGAGTAAATTAAGATACATAACAAAATTCGGACAGCAGATGACCAAGCAGAAAAAGAAAAAAACCTGGCACATTTCAAGAAGATCTAATTTGTCATCTAAATATGTTCGTGAGTTCAAAAAAATACTAAGAAAAGTCAGATCATTCTCTTGATTTGAACAACAACAACAAAAAAAATATCATAAATTAATTTCATTATTACATTTTTTGATGTTCTAATTTGAATATCAAACAAAATAACAGTGAACTACTTCCATAATTTTGTGATCTTTTCTTAAGTTAACCAAAAAAAAACTGGGAAGGGTGATGATATTAAAGATGTGAGATTACTGGTCTCCAAAATTCACCAGGAGAACATCTGCTCATTTTGTGCGCTCCCACAGCCCAAACTTACAAAAAAAAAAAAAAAATAACCTAATAAACAAAGACAATAAAGTATTATTTGCTTGTCGATTTTTTTAAATTTTGAAAATTCTGTTTTGTTTTAGCCATTTTGTTATTATAAAATAATGGGGAAGGGAGATGAACTAATAATTTAACCACTTTGGCATAGTGGGGGTATTTTTATTTTCTACAAAGAAGAATTGACAACTTTTTTATTTTATTTTATTTATTTTTTATCTTTTTGAATGATTTCATAAATTTCTTTGATGACTACATTTAGAATTGTCATCATCATTTATGTAAATGATAACAGATGTCCGTCCAGTCATTTTTTTTTTTTAATGATTTCTTTTTTTTGTCAATTTAATGTTTTTTATTATATAATTAATGTTATTAGTTTTATTCTTTGTCTTCTTCTTCTTCTTATTTGCCTCTTTCCGCGTCTTTATCTACTCCGTTTCTTTAATTAATTCACTTGGTCTTCTTCTTTGGTTAGCGGTATTTTCGGAAAATTAATATGTAAATCATTCCAAATAATATAAATAAATATTTAAAGCAAGGTGATACAGTTTTATAAGTTTATTAAAACAATATATAACAAAAATTATTCAAAAAATTGCAAATAATTATTCTGCCAGTAGTATTTTTCTCGGCTTTTTTCCGTATGTTAAACCACAAAATAAAATACAAAAGTGAAATTATGTTTTATGTCTATGTAATAACTAAACACATAAAAATTCCTAATAGTTCTAAAATGACAAAACTTCTTCAAACTTGGACAGTTTACTAAATTTTTAAAATTGGCTTGTGCAGGAAGAACGTTCGGTATGATCGAACGAGCATCTGAGATGACAGCGGCCTGACGTGCTAGCCACTGCTGTAAATAGTTCTACGTCTGTATATATAGTATAATCTCTTATGTTTAATTTTATGTAATTAGGTTTTCGAAAATCACCGAAAACTTTCAGTCAAATTTTTCGATCATTTCAAATTAACAACAGCCTTCACCTAGAACTCTGGAATCGATTTTCCTACAAAAGATTCTTCCTATAAAGGTGATCAAACAAATATGTCCAAACTGTATAAAGTGTTTAAAAGAAAATTATCATTTTCAAAAAAAATCTAGTGTGAAACACTCACACAACTTTCTCTTACTCCAGTTCTCAAAATTATAATTGACAAATGTTATAGTTAGTGTACCAAATTTAATGGAATTCATCGAAAACTGAAAAAGCTGTTCAGTAAAAGCGCACTTCCGATTTACTAATTTCCTTGAAACTTGGAATTTTGGCCGTCTATTTATTTCTACTTAATTTTGTTTGGATGATAGAATTGTATAATCAACTATGATATTAACATTTTAAAGAAAAACTTAACCCCACCCCTTCCCTTAAAGTGCCCTTAAATGAATGTTCCTAGAGAAATGTTTTAAGTAAAAGTTGTAGATCTTTGTATGCGTAGTTTATATCAAAAGTTTCAAGAAAATCATCGGAGCCACTTTTGAGAAAATCGCGAAAAAGTGAAAAAACCATTTTGTAAAGTGGTAAAGTAAACGCACTTCCGGTTATGCGATTTATTTCAAACTTGGAATTTCAACAATATATTTAATTCTAATTAACATTATTTAGATGAGCGAATTGTCCAATTAACTGAAATAGCACTTTAGATGAAAACCTAACCTCACTCCTCCCCCAAAAGTGCCCTTAAATGAATTTTTCCAGAGAAATGTTTCAAATAAAAGTTGTAGCTCTTTGTATGTATAGTTGATTTATCAAGTTTGAAGAAAATCGTTGGAGCCTTTTTTGAGAAAATTGCAAAAAAGTAAAAAAACCAACTAGTAAAGTGGTACTTCCGGTTGTGGAATTTTGACAGATAACGTACTGTCAAATCCCATGGTGATACCTAAACGGAATATCAAGTTTCAACTTTCTACGATTTTTCGTTTTTGAGCTACGCTGTGCAAATACACACACGCACCACACACACACACAGACCATTTGCTCAAAAACACTTTTTTGGACTCAGGAGACCTCAAAACGGATATATCCGGTGAAAACTCGATATCGAAAATTTGACACGATTACAATACTTCCTCTTCACTAGGAGTAAGAGAAAGTAAAAAAATAATCGCAACGAAAACAGCAAAAATCTGTTCAGTAACGTGGTAACTTCCGGTTAAATAAGTTCGATCGAAATCATCCCATCGAACTACAAGTTCCCGGTGACATCCAAACGAAATATTTAAGTAAGAACTTCTTGGTTTTTTACTTTCTCTTATTCTCCTAGTAAGGAGAGAGTATTACGATCGTACCATTATTTTTGAAATTGTGTTTTTACCGGAAATATATGTTTCAGGGTCTCCTGAATACGAAAAAAATATTTTTAGCGAATAGTCTGTGTGTATGTGTGTGTGTGTGTGTGTGACTCACCGGAAGCTCAACTTGGTATTCCAATACCACCGCACAAACACGAAGATTCCGGATAAAAGCAGTCAACAGAAGGTGCGGCTTTGGTGAATTTTTTTTTTTTAATTTTTTCGTGATTTTCTCAAAAACCGCTTCAACGATTTTTTTCCAAACTTCATATACTATCTAGACACAGAAATATTTCTATCAATTTATTTGAAACATTTTCTCGAGAAAATTGATTTTTTGGGGGGGTTCTGGGGGAACAGTAGCGTTATGCTTTCTTCTAAAGTCCCACTTCACTTATAATATATAATTTTTCCACTCAAATAATATTAATATACATTGGAAGCATTGATAGAATTCCAAATTTGAAGAAAATCAGTTAACCGGAAGTCCAATTTTATAGAATGGATTTTTTTGAGTTTTTTGGAATTTTCTGGAAAACGGTTACAACGATTTCCTTTAAACTTGGAGTGCTTGCTGCGATCACTTTTTTTAAAAACATTTTTTGGGAGTCTGACGGTTAGTTTAAATTTTAAATTTGCACAAGCTTTGTTGATTTTGACAAAGAGCGCTCCACATATGTGCACTCAGGTATACAAGTAAAATTTCCACCACCATTTCTATGGCCAGCCCAAATAAACATTGTAACGTTGTAATTTTAAAGAAAATTTCTTGATTAAATTGTATTAATTAGAGTGAGAGAAAATTGTATGAGTGTTTCACACCAGATTTTATATATATATATTGAATTTTGTGATTTATAAACACAAAACCCATTTTCCAAAATACCACTTTTTTATACTCAAGAGAGATCTTAGAAAATCTATTTCAATTCTGAATATTTGATATAGGACATAATATTTCTTGTTACATCAATAAGATGAAGTAAAAATTAATTCTTTGAAGATTTTTTTTTTTGTGTGTGTAACATTTCCAATAATGATTTTACACAATAGACTGGGCATACTAGTAAACCGATTTACGATTAAGTTGATGTTACGGTCCAAAGAGCACAGCACAGGAAGAAAGATGTCAGAATGAATACCTACTGTCCGTGATGTTATCTAACAGGCAGGTGGGGAGGGGTGCCACTTTTCATGAATACGCAAAAACCATAATGTCTCACCTATTATTTATATATACAGTATTCCCACAGTTACCGTAGTATGGTAACCACAGAAATCCTAAAATACAACACAGGGGGGGAGAAAACTGATCTTCATTTCTACATCTTAAAAACCACACACATTAACACATTAACAAAGACATACTATATGTTAATCTTACGAAATGTAACGAAATTCCAGGATTATTCCAGTTTAATGACTCTTTAAAAAGACTTTGGGTTCTTTACTAACTTAAAAAAAAAAACTCTGGTGTGAAACACTCACACGACTTTCTCTTACCGCTCTTGATAAAATTATCTATAGAATTATATAAAATTTTCTATAAACTCCAAATTTCACTCATTTGTTGCAACTTATATATAGAGGAGGTGGTGGGGCGTCAAGTACCTGTCCAGGCAGATGGTGGAATGATAATGTTGTAGTCCAAAAAGAGCGCGCCAGTAACATTGAACTAACACCGCATAGAACATATGAAACATTCCGCACAACTAATAATAGAAATCCACCTATCTTTTTAACGTTTCATATACAAGTGATAGATTTATAATTGTGCAGCACCATTACACGTTTCAAGGAAATCTTGGTTTTCAAGAAAAGTACAAAAACCTATTCTGTATTGCCGCACTTTTGTGTAACTCTCCAAATT
Source organism: Triatoma infestans (assembly GCA_011037195.1). Taxonomy (NCBI): domain Eukaryota; kingdom Metazoa; phylum Arthropoda; class Insecta; order Hemiptera; family Reduviidae; genus Triatoma; species Triatoma infestans. Next base: position 107,873 of record JAAEAF010002422.1, on the reverse strand, counting down.
TGGAATGTTCCTAGTATACAGGGTGTCCCAAAGTGTATGGATAACAATCTTTTTATCGGAAACTAAGATAGCTAGAAAAAAACTAAAAAATACGTGTCCCCGTAGTTTTTTGTTAAAAAAACAAGTTTAATTTGCAAATTTGTTTTGGTGCTTCCAGAAGCGAGATACAGGCACCAACTTCATTTTTTCAAATGGGGAGGTGTGGTTTTTATTTAAGAAATAGATTCCTCTATTTTTTTGTAAGAAAAAATTACTTGAACGGTTTTTTTCTGTGAGCAATATTTTACAAGTTATGAATGAAAACATGATTCCTATAAGAAATTTCAAAATGATATTATAACGGTTTTTTGATTGAATAAGAGAAAATTCTATTTTTATTAATTTTACTCATTAATTACAGATCTTGCTCGAACTGGCCCCCACCATTAGAGATGCAACACAGCTTTTTCCGCCAATTGGTAACCTTACAGCCAAAGAAATACATCTCTAATGGTGGGGGCCAGTTCGAGCAATCTGTAAAAAGGAGTAAAATTAATAATAAAATAGTACTGTTCTTCTTATTCAATCAAAAAACCGTTCTAATATCATTTGAAATTTCTTATAGGAATCATGTTTTCATTCATAACTTGTAAAATATTGCTCAAAGAAAAAAACCGTTCAAGTAATTTTTTCTTACAAAAAATAGAGGAAGGTTCCAAAAAAATCATCCCTATCTTTTCTTCAATAAAAACCTCACCTCCCCATTTGAAAAAAGAAGTTGGTACCTGTATCTCGCTTCTCGAAGCACCAAAACAAATTTGTAAATTAAATTTGATTTCTAACAAAAAACTACGGGGGCACGTATTTTTTAGTTTTTTTTCCTAGCTATCTTAGTTTCCAATAAAAAGTCGTATCCACATACCTGGGGGACACCCGTAATATGCAGAAACATATATAGACGAATAGTGGTTAGAGGGAAGCCCACCGCTCTGTTCTCCCAGAACCTCTCCCTAAAAAAGGGTGTTCTTGGAAAAGGTTTCAAATAAAAGTGATCTATGAATGCTAAAAGAAAGTTAAAGAAAGTCGTTAAAGTCCATTTCGAGAAAAAAAACGCGAAAAACAATACGAAAAAAAAATTCAGTAAAGTCGCACTTCCGTTAATAGAATTTGCCCCCAACTTTCTTTGCAGACGATCCACTTTAGTTTGCAGATGATATCTAGGATACAACCCTCAAAGGAATTCTAAGATGAGGTTCGCTGTGATTATTTCGGTTTGTGAATGTATGGTTTTGTGTAAATTAGCTACATTAGCAGGAACATGCTAAAATCCAAATTGTGAAGGAAATCTGTTAACCGGGAAGTGGTACTTTTATGGAATAGATTTTTTGAGGTTTTTGCATTTTTTTGGAACCTTCTCGACATCTTTTCTGTAACGATATCCTGTAAATTTGGACACAATATAAACCTAATCACTGTTATTTTGAAACATCCCCCCCTAAATGATTTTAGATGGTTTTGCTGAAGTTGTGGCGTAAAATTTCGATATACGTGTTAGTTTCGTGTAATTGCTTCACTTCCCTCCCTGCGTGGGTTAGTACCCCCCCCCCCCGCTCCACCGCTATATTTATATTATCACAATTGAGCAAACATTTGAATTTTAAAGGAAATTGGTCATATTAGATATAATTGTATTGACAGCAATAAGAGAAAGTCGTGTGAGTGTTTCACACCAGATTTTGTTAAAGTTTTTAGTCAATTATACATTTTTTATTTCACTTACTTCCCAAAAAAGCTCAAAAACTATTCTATAAAGTGGTATTTCCGGTTGACCGATCTCTTTCAAATTTGAAATTATAATAAAATGTTTTTAATATATATTAATATTACATATACGTATAGGTGGTTTAACTAACTATTCATTCAGTGAGTACGAGAAGTGTCCAATCATGGACAGCTTCACAGCATTCATCCTTATGGATGAGCTCAGTTGGTTGTCGGCAATCCAAAATGCTCATCAGGGGTCCGGACAAGGTATTAGTGAGATGTTGCTGTGTCTTTCACGGAGCTCTCTCAGGCATCTGGTAGGATCCCTTACTGGACATTGTGGTTTAAGGAGACATCTTTATGTAATGGGGCTCATACCGGATTCATTTTGTAGAGTCTGTGAGACAGAGGAGGAAACACCCATCCATTTTTCACAGATTGTCTGGGTTGTGAGGAGATTAGGTTCAGGACCTTTGGTTGGAGCAGTATGTCTGTGGAAGAGCTTAGGCTATTTCCCCTTAAGGTTATTGTCCGATTTGTTCGGACTGCGGTGAACTTTAGATGGATTAGACGCGGGTCTGGATCTTTGTTCTAGACCCGGTTTGTTGTTGTTTTTCTTGAGGTAGCTATATGAGCTCCGTGGGGCTTTGGATAGCGTAGGGTTTGGTCCCTCCCCACAGACAAATAATAATAATAATAATAATAATAACAACTCTAATGTTCTCCCCAGAACTCTACGAAAATATCAGTTCATATACAAGTGACAGGGCATTGGATTAAGGATTTTCCGATGTTTAACGAAAATCATTGGAACCGTTTACGAGAACGTCGTCCACTGAGTCGGAAAAAGCTGTTTTTGGAAAAATGGTCTATATATATATACCTATGTAAAAAACAAAAAATCGCAGGAAGTTCAAAGTTGATGTGCCATGGGATCTGACAGTAAAAATTCCACAACCGGAAATAACTGAATGAGTTTGACACTTCTTTGCGATTTTCTTAAAGGTGGCTCCAACCATTTCCTTTAAACTTACTATATCAACTACAAATATGAACAGCTACATCTTTTATTTGAATCATTTCTTTGGAATAATTCATTTAAGAAGGGTGGGGTTGTTTCCCTGAAAAGTGCTATTTCAGTTTATTATACAATTCTAATAATATTTTTTAGAATGAAATATGTTTGCAAAATTTCGTATTTGAAAACAAGCGGTTGACCGGAAATACGTTTTTACGAACAAGTTTTTTATCTCCAGATTTCAGCGATTTTCTCCATAAAAACACTGATGGATTTCATTAAATTTGTACTAGCAATAAAAACAAGAGAGCTATAATTTCTATTTGTAATTTCTTCCAGAGAAAGTTCATTTAAACAAGTTGAGGAGGATGGTGGGGTGTGGTTATGCTTTCCTCCAAAAAGTCATTTTATGAAATTTAGATTCACCTTTAATATAAAATTGAAGATATTGTAAAACATTTGGTAAAAATTACAAGTTTGTAGAAAAATGTGTCAGTTATAATCACTATGTCGACTACACTAAGAGAACTTGGTGTCAGTGTTTCTTACCAGATTTTTTTTATTTATTTATTTATAAAATTGACTTGTCACGAATGGACAGTAAGATACAGTGTGTTGAAGCAAATAGGTTTTAGTTCGGTTGCGAAGTAGACGGAGATGTTTAACTACTAATAAGTCTGAAATCTAATCTTCTCTAATGTAATTGTTGTGGTGGTTGGTTCCTCAGAGCTGGAAAGCATCAGAGACATTTTCCGTGGTAGCTTGTTTCTTTTTGTGGTCATCGAGCGGTTTCGGGCGTTCGCCCATTTTCGGGATGCGTTTTTCAGACAGTGTGACAACACAGACTTGCACGTAAAACTGAATTTGCTCTGTGCAAGGCTGTGTTGTCACACTGTCTGAAAAACGCATCCTGAAGATGGGCGAACGCCCGAAACCGGTCGATGACCACAAAATGAAGCAAGCTACCACGGAAAATGTCTCTGATTCTTTAATGTAACATAGTATTTATTAACTATTAATTAATCGTCCTTTTATTAGTTTAAAATTTAATAATTTAAAAATAATAATCCGACAAGTGAAATACAATATTGAAGCATTTTGTTTTAAATACTGATGCATCTTATTTATTTATTTTTTTACGCACTATTTTTCATTTGCTCTTTAAAATATAGCCATATTTATGCTATACAGAAAATTAGTGAATATATTTATGAATTCAACCATTGCGTATTTATTTGTCACTAAGGATTTAGCGTGTTTCATTTTTTACAGATGATGTTTTTTATTTTTATGTTTTTTTTGTTTACTTTTAAATCTTCTTTATGTTGTTTATGACTTGTGATTGGTTATATTGTTACTAAACATTGTAGCGCGGTAATTTTAAAGGAAATTTCTAAATTAAATTGTGAGTGTTTCACACCAGATTTTTTTTTTCACACTCAGGAAACCTGAAAACATATATTTTCAGCAGTAAGAGAGAAAAAAAATGTAAAATATTTTGATACTTTCAGTAACCCCTAGCTGTGAACTTGTAAATTCTTCACTTTATCCAAATATTTAGGGCGTTCTCTGTTATTATTAGGTTATATAATCACCCCTATTGTTAGCACTGTTTTTTTTTCCTTCAGATGGATACTCGGTGACTTTTCTTCAAGTCCACGGCCAAAGAAAAATGGATAATATTCTTTTATATCTCCCTTCTTCACTTTTTTTTTTTGACAGATATTCCTCATATTTCATAGTTCACAAACTATAGAATTAATTTGTGAATTGATGCATGGAATACCCTCTTGCACAATTTCCATCCAATATAATAATATTAGAAGTCAAGTTATTTGGGTCATATAGTTTACTATCCGTTATAGAGAAGCAGCATAAGGGGGGGGGGATACAAAGAGATTTGTATAGAGAAATAGTTTTTGAATTTTTATAAAAAAAAAAATTATGTATAGATTTATATATATATACGTACTATTTTGAATAGTAGTCTCCCCTTTTCTACTTAAAATTTTTGGCTAGTTTCCATAATCTAGCCAGTTTCCCATGACGATAGAAAGAGATAGGGCTGGACACTAGAGTGAAACAACTACTATATTTGTTTCCTTATAGTTTATTGTTGTTACTTTTTGTAAAAGTAAGTATTAAAATGCAGCTGGAATAGAGAAATAACATCATATACCCAAATATCTAACCAGAAATCAAAGAGGGGTGGCACTATATATGTATATACGTGAAATAATATATATTAAGGGGAGATGAAACGTAAGAGAGCGAGAGAGTATGTGTGTGTGTGAGAGACAGAGAATCATTTCATTGCTTGCATAAACTCTTGTCCCTTTAGGAGAATATTCAACCAAGGTTAAATCTATTTGGACATATACTAAAAGGACCTTACTATGTCTATGTCCATATGTGTATGCGTGTTTTTGATCTCTATTGTGCAAATATTTTTGACCCCTCTCCCCTCTTGGTAGAAATCTCTTCTACTGATTTTTAAAATAATCTTGGATATTTTTTTTTTCTTCCCCAAAAAATTTTTTTCCCCGTTATTATGTCCTAATTCTTTTTTTTTTTTTACACCTCCCCTCCAAAAAAAAAAGAAAAATAAAGAAAGATACGACTAATTCTATTCATAAAAATTCACTGGGCGTTATATTTAGTTTAACATGTGTATTGTGTAAGAATTTCATTCAAGTTCACGCTTCAGATAATAAAAGAAATCTCTGCTAGCTGTCATCATACAGTTCTTTATTATATATTTTTTTAAGTAAACAAAAAAAAAAAAAAGGAAAAACTAAAATAAAAGTCAAAAAAAAAATAGTGACGAAACTGTTAGACGTTAGAAGTGATGAGACGAATCGTCAGTTCATTTATTATAAAAAATAAATAAATAAATAAAAAAGGATCTGGTTTGAAGCGCTCACATAATTTTCAGTTATACTGCTCTGAATACAATTATGTATAAGTAACACATTTTCTTCAACTTCAACAATGTTCTGATTCGTTCTAACAAAAAAAAAAAAAATCAGGAAGTCCTGAAGAGAATCATTATAATTTTTCTTAGAAAAATCCAAAAAAAAATAAATAAATAAATGAACCTATTCTGTAAAGTCACACTTCCGATTAACCGACTTTCATTACATTTAATAAATAATTAATTATTATAAAAATAAATTTTTCCAAAAAAATGTTTCAAATAAAAGTGATAGATGCCGCTGTAGATAGTATACGAAGTTTGAAGAAAATCGTTGGAGGTGTTTTCATGAAAATTACGAAAAACTCAAACAAAAACATTAAGTAAAGTCGCACTTCCGGTTTGATGGATTTCTTTCTTATCCGAAATCTTCGTGTCTAATGCAATGATGGGAGATGTGCTAAAACACATAGACGAAAAAAAATTTTTTTTCGTATTCAGGGAACCTCAAACATATGGTTTCCGGTAAAAACACAATTTCGAAAATAATGGTACGATCTCAATATTTTCTCCGTACTAGCAGAATAAGAGGAAGTAAAGTCGCTGGGAGCTCACTCGAACTCGCTATTCTATCTTAAGTACTGCTGCCGCATCTGACACGAAGGTTTCGAGCAAAATCCAACAACCGGAAGTGCGGTTTTATGCACTTTAGATATTATGAAAACTGGAAAAAAAACGTTCACACTTCCGTTTGATGTGACACTTCCGTCACATGAAGTGATGTTACCTATACGGCACATCAAATTTGTTGCCAAATCATTAAGAGCTTTCGGTCATATTTTTTTGTTATTGAGATATTTTCTTCATTTTTTTAGTAAATAGCCTTAAATATTTTCAACTAACTATACATAGAAAGATCTATAACTTTTATTTTTATACTTTTTTCGAGAAAATTCAATCAAGTAGGGGGATATTATGGGCGAGTGGAAGGGTTTTGTTTTCCTCTAGAGTGCTATTTCAGTTTTCTGTACAATTCTATCCTTCATTTAATATTAATTTGAATTAAATATGTTGGCAAAATACGAAGATTGAAGAAAATCAGATGACCGGAAGTGTAACATTACAAAACAGTTTTTTTTTTTCATTTTTCTGCGATTTTTTCCATAAAAAAAAACATCGTCAGTTTTCATTAAACTTGGTATACTTGGAAAATTCATTGAAGAGGATTTCCACAATAAAGTAATTTTATTAAGATTGAAATATAAAATTGAAGACAAGTAAAAATAATTTAATTTCTAGAAAATTTCTCAATTATAGTTATGTAAATCACATTAAGAGAAAGTCGTGTGAGAACTTTAACTCCACCTTTTTCTTTTTCGTGTTTATAAGTCTCTATTAAAAGCTCTTTTAAATAAAATATTTTCTGACTTACTAATTAATTTCTGGCATTACACAACTGTAGTATAATATTACTTAACAAATTCAAATTATGAGAACCAAGATTTTAGTGAATTAATTAACATCCGTCAAAGTTCTATGAAAAATAGGATTATAAGTGCAGGTAAGAAGCGGTCAGATAGATGACTTAATTTTAAAATAATTATCCAGCTATTTATTTACATCAGTTTAAAAAAAAAAAAATTATAACTAATTTATAAAAGTGCAAACTTTAAAGACAAGCCTATTATTAAGTAATTTGTTTATTCTAAAATTAAATAGAAAATTAAAATTCATTACAGAATATAAAATTAAAATATGTATTTTCTTTAATTAAGATGGATTATAAAGATACAGATAAGTGAGTCATACAGCTTATTTTCTCTTACCGCTGGCGTTTGTTGCAAGTATTGCGACACGTGCAAATATTCCCAATTTCAGTGTTCACAGGAAATAATTTTGAGGTTCCTAAAAAGGGATTTTATTATTAATTACTTTCTCTTACTCCTAGTAAGAGGAAGTATTGTAATCGTGTCAAATTTTCGATATCGAGTTTTCACCGGAAATATCCGTTTTGAGGTCCCCTGAGTCCAAAAAAGTGGTTTTTAGCAAATGGTCTGTGTGTGTGTGTGTGTGTGTGTGTGTGTGTTGTGTGTGGGTGTTGTTTATTTGAACAGCATAGCTCAAAAAGAAAAATCGTAGAAAGTTGAAATTTGATCTGACTGTACGTTATCTGGCAAAATTCCTCAACCGGAAGTACCACTTTACTAGTTGGATTTTTTACTTTTTTGCGATTTTCTCAAAAATGGTTCCGACCATTTTCTTTAAACGTCAAACATCAACCACACATACAATGAGCTACAACTTTTATTTGAAACATTTCTCCGAGAAAATGCAATGAAGGGCACTTTTGGGGAGGGGGGGGTAGGTTTCCATCTAAAGTGCTATTTCAGTTTGTAAGACAATTCTGTCATCTAAATAATGTTAATTAGAATTAAATATGTTGTTGAAATTCCGAGTTTGAAAAAAATCGGATAACCGGAAGTGCGTTTACTTTACCACTTTACTAAATGATTTATTCACTTTTTCGCAATTTTCTCAAAAATGGCTCCGACGATTTTTTTGGAACTTCCTATATAAACTAAACATGCAAAGATCTACAACTTTTATCTAAACATTTATCTGGGAAAATTCTTTTAAGGGCATTTTTAGGGGAGGGGTGGGGTTAGATTTTCATCAAAGTGCTATCCTAGTTGATTATACAATTCTATCATCCAAACATAATTAGTTAGAAATAAATAGATGGCTGAAATTCCGAGTTTCAAGAAAATTAGTAAACCGGAAGTGCGCTTTTACTGAACAGTTTTTTCAGTTTTCGACGAATTTCATTAAATTTGGTACACAAACTATAAAATTTGTCAATTATCATTTTGAGAACTGGAGTAAGAGAAAGTTGTGTGAGTGTTTCACACCAGATTTTTTTTTTTTTTTGTAATTAGATTGCATATTTTGTATATTTGCGTGTGTCTGCTGTGTCAATAGTATAATTCAAAACAAAAAACTCTGATGTAAAAACACGCAAGACTTGCTCTTACTTACTACTATTACTAATACAATTTAATCAAGAAATTTTAAATTGCAACATTACAATGTTTAGTTGGACTGGCCATAAAAATGGTGGTGGGGTTTATTCATTGTATACCTGAGCGGCCTTATGTGGAGCTCTACTATGTCAAAACACCAACAAAGCTTGTGCAAATTTAAATTTAAACCTGACTGACGGACCCTCCCCCCAACCAATAACACATCTAAAATAACTTTAAAAAAAAAAAAAAAATGTTCCAAATAAAAGTGGATACGTTTCTATCTATGCAGCAAACTTGACAATTTAAAGAAAATCGTTGTAGTAACCCGTTTTCCACAAAATTCAGGAAAACTCGAAAGACCTACTTTGGAAAATCGCATTTCCGGTTAACTGATTTTCTTCAAATTTGGGATTCTATCAATACTTTTTTAGTACTTATTAATACGAGGTGGTATGTACGAGATATAATACTGAAATGGTAATATAGAAGAAAGCAAAGAGGAAGTATATTGTTCACATACGTATATACATACATACACACAAGGACCTTTTTTGACCAGAAAAAAACACTTTTTCTGACTCAAGGGACCTTAAAACGTGTTCACATTCAAAAATTTGGCACGATTACAATACTTACTAGGAGTAAGAGAAAGTAAAAATTGAAAACAATATAATTATAATCTGTTTAAACTCGAGGACCTCGAAAAAGTAAATTTCCAGTATGTCACCATCATAATATTCCTTTTTAAAATATGTAGTTATATTAAATGAAGTATTATTATTGTTGGTGGGTAGGGTCTGGGAGGGGATCTAAATTCACTTTCCTAAATCATGAGATTAATAATTCATACAGAACAAAAAATAAATAAATAACGAGGAGACTTATCCTACTTATCGCATACTTATCTTTATGGAAATTAATTTAAAATAATTATAACAAACCTTAGACCAATAAGTTATCAGTAAAACTTTTTTTAGAGCTATAATTAGTTGTAAAAGGAACTGTAGCTCACCGGCTGGTGCCAGATGTCTTGTCCTTACAATCTTGTAAGTATGATAATAAACAAATATAAAAACATAACAGAGAGAGTGAGAGGCAGGGAAACTGGAAAAAAAATTATCACCTTTAACCTTGAGATGCATTAGTTGTACTCCTCTGGATGCTGCTGACTCCCCTTCCTTGAGGGTGTTTAAGAGAATATACGGGAGGGGAATTGTTGTAGAGACCACCCAAAATAATTAGGATGATTACATAAAACTAGTGGGGTTGTTATGACAGTGGTCCATACTGTAGGATGGTTTCTGTCTTTCGTTACTTTACCTTCTTACAACTTCCTCTAATCACAAACCGAGCGATGGGGAAACTCTCAACTTTCTTTTATTTCCCCACAGATAATTCGACTTTCCTAAAAAAAAAAGCTTTTCACTGTTAATTAAAAAAAGTAACCAGGAGGGCGGCATGAAAAGAGAGAGAATTAACGTAACTAATTCATCATTTTGATATCTTTTTCTTTATCAAACATTGATAATTCATTTCAAAGCTTTTACTTCTTCAACTTCCGGTTTTTGATGAAGAAAAAAATGATGTATTTTTGTGATTAATGCGCTCCCGGGTTGTGATTTTTTTGTTTTTAACTTTCTCTAACTTCATTAAGAGAAAGTACTGGTGAACTTGCCAAAATAGAGTTTTCACTAGAAATATACGTTTTGAGGCCCAGATATTTGAAAGCATCAAAAATATTAGTAGTGTCTATGAACGAAATATCTCAAGCTAAACCTTGATATTTCATTTTGAGTTCTCCGTTGCATCTGACACGCAGTTTTCAGGTCAAAATCCGACCAAGTTAAGGGCAATTTGATTTGTTTGTTTTTTCTTCAGTATTACTTGTTATTTTCTTGAATATCTATCCAACAATTTTAACTTTGCATATATTAAGGTCTATATTTTTTCTCTTATTCGCTTAATAAGTGCTATCATGGGACCCGACAATAAGGTTTTGATCAAAATCGCTTAACCGGAAGTACATTTTAGTAAGTGGATTTTCAATTTTATGCAACTTTCTCTTATATTAAAGTTTCTTGTAAGTATAATTCACTGCCCTTACAATATAGAGCTACTACTCCAAAATTCCAAATTTGTAGAAAATCAGTTGACCGGAAGTATGAGGATTAGTGAAGTTGCTTTTTTTTTCAGTTTTCGCAACTTATAGTTGCGAGTTTCAACTATAACTATTTCAGTTAAAAAAAAAAAAAAAAAATTATAAAAATGTAAAGGGAAGGGATTATCTAAGTGGTTAACGTACTGGACTCCCACGCGGAGGTGCTACCCTTAGATTTTTTCTTCCTAGGTGCCTCTACAGCTCACTGTCCGGTGATAGACAGTGTTGTCTGTAACGAGAGAATACTGTCCGGGGGCCGGCAGTGCACTGAGAAGGCACCAATGTCCCTATTAACATCTAGATGTTGACGCGACTTAAATTAAAAAAATAATAATAATAAAACTGCAAAAGCAGCTACAAATACATTTGTAGTTTTAATTATTACTATATCTCAAATAATGAAACTGTAGTTTTATAATTATTTATAGTTGAAACTCCATTTTGCCGTACTGTTATTACAGAGAATGTCGTTTTTCTGTGTTTCACATTAGATTGTTTTTTGGAGGGTGGTTAATATTATCAGCTTATGTATACGTGTTATAAGCAGGATAATTCATTGTAAGCAGTGTTAGTAAGCTTTTATAGTAAAACATAATAATTTATTTATTCAATTATTACGTTCTCTTAGCGTTTTTCTTAATAAAATTATCTCTAGATTTATTATTAATTAATAATTAATTTTCTAATTCATAACATATTACATAATATTATATAATACATATTTAACAATATGAGGGACGGAGGTCACTGAACTAATAGAAATGTTTAAAAATTCATTTTATTTAAATATTTTAAAAACCGAAAAATAACTTATTCAAATAAAAAATTATTTGATGTATTAAGTGGTTTAATATATAGTTCTACCACTAACCTATAAACTCTCAATGTAACCTAAATAAGGTAGGTTTTCTTTTTATTGCTTAATATTGTTATATTAATATGATTACATAATTAATAAGATTTTTTTTTTAAACATCACTAACTCTTATTAGGTAACTAAAAATAGCCACAGTTATGAATTGATTTACATATAGTAATCGAAAAATTCTAGGTCACCTTGAACAATTTACTGAAGAAATAAAAAAATAAAAAAATTATTTAAAAATAAAAAAATAAAAAAGACAGTGACGAGGAAACAGATTCGAACCGGTTCAAAAAATCTTTTTTTTTTAAATTCTCTCCTTACCAAAATTAAATATACATCACCACACTCACAAACGTAAAAAAAAAGGAGTTTTAATTATTTCAAGGTTTTTTAATTTGATGGAATTTTATTAGGTTTTATTACCATATTTTTAGTAATCTCTTGCTGACTTAATATAAATAGATACCATAATTATGTAGATAGTTTCAGAGAGATTCAGACAAAATAGATGATTCAAGTGGGCATTAGGTTCAAGACAATTTTTTAATTCGCACAAATCAACTTCATAAAACATTGGCGCTCCCTAAGAAATAAAATCTGGACTGCATGTACATTGTTGCAATTTTTGTTTTTGTTATTATATTAATGGAAAAATCTAGAGCAACATATATTTGAGGAAACCATAAATTCACCACTCCACCAAGAAACTTGTAGGGAAAAACGTTTCAAACGAAAGTGATAGGCCTCTGTATGTTTAGTTATTGTACCAAGTTAAACGAACCCTTTGGTGTTCATGGTGAAAATGGCACCAGAAAACTGAGAAAACTGTTCAGTAAAGTAGCACATCCGGCCAATCAATTACGGAATTTCGACAACACATTTAAGTCATATTAATTTTGAAATTTTCCAATTTGTATTCATTTTCATTTTTAATTTCAAATTTTATTCATTTGGCTTATAACAGAATATCAAGTGGTGGTGGTGGTGGGGGAAACAGGTACCAATCTACCAACCTGCCAGTACAGGCGGCAGTTAGAGAAGTGATTACATTGTAGGTCACAAGAGCGCACTCAGTGATTACATTGAATCAACCAAAATAAAATTTGAAATTTAACACTAAAAATACAGTAAAAATTATTTAAAACCGATTTTTTTGTTTTAATATTTCAAATAGAAGTGTTTATTGAAAATGTGGCTGGGTCCGCAATGCTGGATAACATCCATTATTTTATCCGTCGTAGCATGCATATTAGATTTATTCCTGACCGGTTTCGGATATTCATCCATCGTCAGATCAAATTCACCAAGTTTGTGTAGAGAGTTCACTTCAACACAAAAGTGTTTATATCTGTGTACTTAGCATTCCAAATTTACTGGAAATCGTTGAAGTCATTTTCGAGTAAATTCAAAAATAAAAAACTCAAGGGGTAAAACTAGAAATTGTGCTGAAGTGGTCCTTTAGAGATAAGCATAGCGTTACTAGATTCCTCCAGAACCCGCCAAAAAATCAATGTTCCCGAGAAAATGTTTTAAATAAAAGTAATGGATATTTTTAACTGAAAAATTGAACTTCAATAAAGTGGCACTTTTGGTTGATGGATTGTGTCCGAAAACTACGCGACAGATTCGGATGTAGGGAAAAAAAACGAAATACCAAGTTTAGCTTCCTGCAATTTTTCATTTTTGAGAGATCTTGTTCAACACGCGCACACATATATACAAACCATTCGCTAAAAAACTTTTTTATTCGTTTTCATGGGACCCGAAAACATTTATTTATGGTGAAAACTCAATTACGAAAATGGCACGAACGGAAATACTTCCTGTTATGGGGAGGAGTAAAAGGAAGTAAAAATGAAACTAATAATACGGGGAAAAGATGGCTGGGATCATTAGTGACTGGAAATTGGAAAAATGCAGATTTTTTGTTGCATTATTTATATCGATTACGCTTTCGATTTTCTAAAATGATTTACATTTAAAATAATGACAATATAATAATAATGTTAATCATATTGTTAAACAAATAAATCTTATATAATTAGTCTTGATGAAACACTTGATGGTTTTTGATTGGTAATCATTTAGATTCAATTGTGTATCTAGTTCTGTCTTATTGGTAGTATACTAATTTGAGGACAAGGCCTGCCAGCCAATAAATTCACTTCAAGCAACTGGTAGTGCTGCCCTCTATTTGCCCTTCTACTAAACATTCAATATTGACCACCCAAAAGAAACTGTTTTTAATTGTCTTTAATTAATTCAATTCAGATAATTATTATTATTATTATTATTATATTGTATTTGTATAGTTTCAGAATCGATAAAAAGAGAAAAAAGATACCTGCGGAAGATTGAAGCAGCATTCAGTAGAGATGCACTTCCGGTTGATGGATTTCGGCTGAAAACATCTCTGTGGTACCTAAACAGAAAATCCTGGAATTTTTCTTCTTTTTTTTTGAGATATTTTGTTCTTAAAAAAAATCTGGTGTGAAACATTCACCATTCACACGACTTTCTCTTAGTTCACTTACTTCACTTATTTAAGTGACACTTCAGAGAACAGCATAATGCTTTTCTATTTCCTCAGAACCCCAAAAAACTCAATTTTCCTTGGAAAAAGTTTCAAATAAAAGTTTGCAAAGTTTGAAGAAATTCGTTGGAGCCGTTTTTGAGAAAATCGCGAAAAACTGAAAAACAAAAAATATTCAGTATAGTTGTATTTCCGGTTGATGAAATATTCCTGAAAACTTGGCGTCAGACGCAGTGGTAACCTCCACGGAACACTAATTATGGGCTTCCTGCAATTTTTCGTATTTAAAATATTTTGTTCACACACACAGCCCATTTGCTAAAAACATTTTTTTCATGCTCAGTGGATTTCAAAACATCTATTTCCGGTAATTCAATTCCTGCCAGAAATTAATAAATACTCCGGTAAACTCAGCTTCGAATATTTTTACTCGTTCTCAGTATTTTCTCATACTATTGTTAGTTTGGAACAACTGCAAAACTGTCAGATTTTCTGAAATTGCCTTTTAATCGACATACAAATTTTTAGGCACCCTTATTATGAAGAAGATGTTTTTGAAAAAGTTGCCCTCTGTGTATGTTGTGCAGCATAACTGCAAATATTCATAATTGCGAATCAGATATTTTGTTTAAGTCCAACAGGGATCCAAGCCGAAACTTTCGGTCACAATCCATCAACCGGAAGTATTACTTTACTGAATAGTTGTTTTTTTTTTTTTAAATACTTTTTAACGATTGTTTCAAAAAAACGCTCTCCATAGGTTTTCTCGAAATTTTCTATATTTATTATAATAAATATACGGGTGTAATTGCTTTTATTTGAAATATATTCTAAATCTTTCAGAATGAAGAACAGCGAAACGTTATATTTCCCCTCTAAGAAGGCCATTAATAAGAATGATTATGAGCATAAATTTGTAACTGGAATTTCCCAAGTATAAGGCCCCTCGCGGATGTGTAAATGGGTGGAGATTAATTTTTCACTTTCTTTTGCTACTGTAAGAGGAAGTATGTGCGATCAAGTCAAACTTTTGATATCTAGTTTTCACCGGAAATGCATGTTTTGAGACCCATAAGTCTGAAAATATGTTTTTGTTTTTTTGTTTAGAAATTGGTGTGTATATGTGAGATCAGCATAAATCAATATAGTTCTATCACGGTACGCTACATTAAGGTTTTGGTCTAGATCAGACAGCCGGAAGTAACACACTACATTTTTATTTTAGTTTTTTACAGTTTTCTCAAAAGTAGCTCCAATAAATTTTCTTTAAACTTGTTATATCAGGTGCCCTTATAAAAGGCTACAACTTTTATTTGAAACATTTTTCTAGAAAAATTCATTTTAGGAAGGGGTTTTTGGAGATGCGTCGACGTTAGGCTTTCCTCAAAAGCAGGGATTTTCAACCTGCGTCCGCTCAACAAAAGTTTTAAGCTAATATAAATAAATAATTTACTAATGCTTTTTAATACTATTCAGATATATTTGAGGTCTTTTGTCTCCTAGGAGTGAGAGGAAATATTTACAGACTGGCGATTGGTTTTATTTACGTTTTCAACAACAGAAAAAAGGCCTTCAGTTTATAATTGTCTGGATATTGGCTGCCATATTTCAAATAGAACATAATAGATCTGCAATCTGACATTCAATTTAAAGGCTGGACTTTATAAATCCTCCGTCTCACAATCGTGCCTAATTCATGTCTTAGCTTTTTGATAGCATCAACAATTGTGAGCAACTATTTTCAAGGATGCAACAAAAAGTAAGAATAAAATTATAACCAAAATATCTGTAGAACACCTTGAGTACTCGCTGAGATTTGTAACTATTTCCATCGAACAAGATATTGCTATATTAGTTTCTTAGATACAATGTCAACTACCGAACTAGTTTTATGCTACCCACTTTTACTTTGTTATTAAAATATTCAAAATATTAATGAAGTTTATTAGTTAGATAATTAAATTTTCAATAGCAGTAAATCGCTAATGGTTATTTCAATTTAACCCAATTTCTAAGTTAAACGGCTTTAGTACTTACGATGAATTGAATAATACGTATATCATATTTTTGCTCGTCAGCTATTGCTAGTGTTTTTATTTTAAGTGTGGCCCAAGACACTTCTACTTCTTCTTCCAATGTGGCCCAGATGACGCAAAAGGTTGGACATCTAAAGTGTCATTTCCGTATATTATACGATTCTATCATTTACATAATATTAATACAAATTAAAGGTATTGCCACATATTTGCTGTAAAACCTCGTTATCCTTTGAACGTTTTTAATCTAGGTTCTCCTTGCTATAGATATAATAGTAAAGTCCGGGTTAAATGCAGTGCAAATTCCAAATTTGAAGGAAATTTTGCCAATTATAACTGAGAGAAAGTTATGTGAGTGTTTCACTTCAGATTTTTGTTTTGTTCTATTTTAAAACTGTTTTCAGAATAATATATTTTCAGGGTATTTTTTTTCTAAACGTATTGCAGGTCCAGCGAATCGATAACTTTATAGATCTACTGTTATTTAATAAAAATTAAATATCCATTATCGATAAATTTACATAAACATAGCATCTGCAGAAATAATATATATTTATAGATATATAAAAAAAAATCCAATGAAATTATAGATAAGATAGTTTTTATAAAAGAGATAATATCTTTAATGCATGTCTGTACGTGCAGTTAATTTGATAGAATTACAGATATTCTTAAACTTTTTTAAATAGTTAGAATATTTAACCGTTATAATAAAATAAAAACATCTTTTATAGAGGGAAGATGTTCCGTTAATAAGATTATATTACTATTAAAGTAGACACGTAAAAGGTTATTTAAAGGTTGGCGTAAATATATATATAATATGAATACTTTCTCTTTGGAACTACTTCTGTTCCTGTGATTCAAAACCACCCGCCAAAAAAAAAAAAACTATCTATATACGTTTAAAAGAACAGTAATTTTCTTTATGCAAATTTATATAAATTAAAATAGTTTGAAACGATGTGTCTGATATTTAATAGTAAACGTAAAATGCACAGTGTAAAAGAAAAACAGAAAAGAAAAAAAAAAAGCCAACTGTAAACGTTTTAGATGTAGAATGAGCAATTATATGGAAACGTAGAACAGTACAAGTTCGTGTCTGTAGATCTAGACAGACATACACACACAAACACTCGTATTCAAGGAATGATTTGTATGTACATCGCGCGCTGGCTGTCTAACCTGACCGACCAATCAAGCCCCACACCAGGATGGGTTACTTAGCAATCCCATTACAAAAACAAGTCTTCCTTCATCATTTTTTTTTTTTTTTTTATCAAGAAAGAAAAGCAGATCTAAAGGAGTTTATGTAGGTCAACACCAAAGTACTTATTTTACCATTTGTTTTGTTCTTAAAAAGTTCCGTTTTCCCACAAAGAATTTTTCTAGGTATTTATTGGTTGGTATTTTTAGTTTCACTAATTTAGAATTTATTTCTTAAAGCTTCCGGATGTGTCCACTAGAGAATTTTTTTTACATTCTCCTATGCCAGGAAAAAAGTGGTTTTTAGAAAATCGTCTATGTGTGGGAGTATGTATCTGAACAGCATAGTTCAAAACTGAAAAATCGCAGTAAGTTCCGTATGGGTATCACCATGGAATCAGACAGGAATTTACCTGTCCAAATGTTCCTACCGAGCTCCAACGCTTTTCTTTAAACATGGTACATATATATTATATTAAATGCACATCCAAAGAAAGCTACAACTTTATTTGAAACATTTCTCTGGGAAAATTCATTTATGAGAGCTTTTGGTTGAAGGCTTTTAGGGTTGTGTTTTCCTATAAAATGGTATTTCAATTTATTATTGAACTATATCATGTTGAAATGTTTTTGGTGTGATGTGGTTGTTGTACGTTTGTAAGTATTGTAGCACGAGCAGTTTTGTAAAGGGGCTTGTGAGTGTGTATGTTTAAAGGAAAGAGAAGTAATAAGAAATAAATAAGAAAACACTGCTAGATTAAATAAAATATATTATCTTTAAAGAAATTTAAATAATTTTCCATATCACAACAATATGTTTATTAAATCAATTATTTAACTAGATTAAATGTTAAACTCTTATAACTGGCACTGAAGTTAAGTGAACGATTCCTGATACAAATGTTCTGGTTCAATGTCTAAATCAGACTGTCTTGTTTGAAAGCAGAATTTAGACTGCCTAAAGAAAGCTCTGCTCTAGCGGGGAATTTTTCTCCTATAAAACAGTTGGCCAAGTGGCACTGTCTTGCTCTAACGGATTCTTGCCCCTTTGTCTCTTCAATAGCACTGATCTTAATTTAATAGTACCTGACTGTTTCCCCTTCACTAAAATACACTATTTGAAGTAGCTGAAATTCACTATTTATTTTCCAAAATTATTTCACTTAACAAATTTTCAAAATTCACTAACTATTTTTCCCAATTTATTTTTCCTACTTGCTACTTACATTACAATTTCAATAATATTAATTAGAATTAAATATATTTGCCATTATTCTGAGTTTGTAGAAATTCGGTTGACCGGAAGTAAGATTATACTGAACAGTTATTTCAGTTTTCTATGATTTTGTTTCCTATAAACACACCGACGGGTTACATTAAATTTGTTATACTTACTATGAATACAGAGACCTCACATTTTAATTGGGAACTTTTTTCCGAGGAAAATCTGTAGAAAGAAGTTTTTGGTGGAGGGGGGATGTGTATGGTTCCCCCTCCATAAAAAAGTCATTTTATTAAGTTTAAACTCTCCCATTGATATAAAATTGAAGACAAGCGAACAGTTAGTAAAAATTGTAAGTTTTAAGTAATTTATTAATTAAATCTACGTAAACTCAGTTAAGAGAACTATTTAGAGTAGCGGATCTGGGGATCAAACCCAAAATTAAACAGCGATGTATAAATTGTGGCTGGCTTATAAGTTCAACAAAAAAAAAAAAAAATCTAGTGTAAAACACTCAAACAACTTTCTCTTACTCCTGTTCTCAAAATTATAATTGACAAATGTTATAGTTTATATACCAAATATAAATGAAATTCGCCGAAAACTGAAAAACCTGTTTAGTAAAAGGGCACTTCCGGTTTACTGATTCTCTTAAAAATCGGAATTTTGGCCATCTATTTATTTCTAGTTAATTTTGTTTAGATGATAGAATTATATAATCAACTCGTACGATAGCACTTTAGAGGAAGCTGTAACCCCGCCCCTCTCCTAAAAATGCCCTTAAATGAATTTTCCCAGAGAAATGTTTTAAATAAAAGATGTATATCTTTGTATGCTTAGTTTATATAATCAAGTTTCAAGAAAATCGCAAAAAAGTGAAGAAAAAAAATCATTCAGTAAAGTGTTAAAATAAACGAACTTCCGGTTATCCGATTTTTTCAAACTCGAAATTTCAACCACATATTTATTTCTAATTAACATTATTTAGATGACAGCATTGTTTAATAAACTGAAATAGCACTTTAGATGAAAACCTAACCCCACCCCTCCCCAAAAGTGCCCTTAAATGAATTTTTCCGAAGAAATGTTACAAATAAAAGTTGTAGCTTTTTGTATGTATAGTTGATGTACCAAGTTTAGAGAAAATCGTCCGAGCGATTTTTGAGAAAATCGCAAAAACTTAAAAACAAAAAACTAGTAAAGTGGTACTTCCGGTTGAGGAATTTTGCCAGATAATGCACCGTCAGATCTCAAGGTGATACCTGAACGTAATATCAAGTTTCAACTCTCTACGGTTTTTATCGTTTTTGAGCTCTGTTGTTCACATACATACACACTGGCACACGCACACTCACAGACCATTTGCTAAAAACCACTTTTTTTGACTCAGGGGACCTCAAAACGGAGATTTCCGGTGAAAACTCGATATCGAAAATTTGACACGATTACAATACTTCCTCTTACTAGGGATTAACAGAAAGTAAAAAAAAATAGAAAGAACTATCCCTATCACACACACGTCCGTATATTCCACTGAAATGTCACTATAATTAAAAACTAACATTCTCACTCCTCCAACAGAATGACTGAATTTGCTGAGACAAATTTTTTCAATTAAAAATAACAGAACATAATAAGCGTAAAAAAAAAAATAATTTTTTTTCAATTGACATATATATTACACTACTTCAAATTAGTGAGATACTAAATTATCTACATGCCATTCCTGCATATAATAAAATAAAATACAGATCCTGTACCTATAAATTTTTTAATGACTTGAACACACATAAAAAATTTTTATTTTTATTTTTACACACAATTATAAAACTTTCACATTAATTTTCGATTGGTGTATACAAAAATATTTTGGAATAATAAATAAATAAATAAATAAAAAAAATCCAAACAACTTTCGTGGGTGGGCGGAGAGTAATTATATTTTATTATGCAATTTTATTTTTATTTTATTTTTAAAATCGTTTTCAGTCATAAACTGATAATTACCAAAATTTCTCCTTTTTTAACCTTTGCTCCGCCCTTTTTATCGATTTGAAATTTACTTTTTTTTTTAAATATTTTCAACTTCTATTTAGCAAAATGAAAAGTTTAAGTATTTAAATTTGCAACAAATAATCATTTTTTTATTCATCCTGAATTGTTGTTTTTATTAAAAAATGTAAAAAAAAATCCTATATTTTCAAATAAAAGTAAATTTCAATATCGTGTTTTATTTTTACGCGCCCAAGTTAAATTTATTAATAATTACAAAGTTATGTAATAATTTTTGTGAAATTTTTTAAGCAATAATAAATATATATGAATATCATTATTATAAATAATCATCATCATATCATCATAGTCCTGTCCTCTGCTACCGTCTAGACAGTGTAGAGACCTTACAGAGCTTCTTCCATCCATCTCTATCTTTTGTCAAATCTTTTCTACTTCCCCATTCTAATCCTCTTGTTTCAAACTTTCCTTCACTTCCTCGTCCCAGGTTCTTTTTGGTCGGCTGCGGCGTCTCCTGCCTTCCACCTTCGACTCGCATACCAGCTTTGCGATTTTTTCATTTCCTATTCTGGCAACATGTACGAACCATCTGAGTTGGTTTCTTCTGATCGAATCTATGGTTGGCTCTACGCGCAGATCTCTTCTAACTGTGGTATTTCTTACCTTGTCCCTTCTAGTATTCCCTAAAACCTTTCTTAAATAACGCATTTCTGCAGCTTGAATTTGCCTTTTCAGTCTTGTTGTTAGGGACCAAGACTCACTAGAATAGGATAATATTGGTAGATACACAGATTTATAAATAGCGACCTTCGCTTGGGCGGGAGACTTCTTTCTTGCCTAGGAAACTGTTTTTAGTGACGTGAAAAAAACCTTCCTACCGCACCTATCCTCTCTCTTACTTCATCTTCCATTTTACCTTCTTCATTTAGGTGGGCACCCAGGTATTTAAACGATTTCACTTGCTCCAATACCGCTCCCCAGGCCTTCATTTTTATTTTATTTTTTTTTCTCACGCGGAGTGAGTTGGTTTCCTCCGCGTAGTGCCCCTGGATGCTGCTTAGGCAGTAATTGAACGACCAACAGTGTGTTTTAACCTAAGGAAGTAGTACCTCAGAACACCAGAGGTTCGAAGAAACACACATGGCAGCCTGATGCCATAGATAGCAGCCCTATCATCAGGATCAGAGGCTACGGGCTAATAATCCGTTCCTCTTAAATAACTATTATTAAGAGAAACAAGAATGAAAGAGCTGGAAGGATTTAACGGATATAACCCGGCGAGGAAAGCGGATACAAAAATTTGGAACTTGGAATGTAAGAGGAATAATGGGAAAAGAAATGGAATTAATAAAGGAATTTAAACGCAGAAATCTGAAATGGTTGGCACTGACTGAAACGAAGATGAAAGGAAGCGGCGTAACAATTTTAGATAACGATTATTATAAATAAAATAATAAAAACCTATGGTGCAACGCCCATGAAAGGCCAAGGCTTGCCAGACGGCGATTTTTATTGCGTGGGGTGAATCGGAGTACCATTTTTGTAAGCTCGCCACGGATTCTTCGCCGTTTAGTTCTGACCTTTGCTACTTAGATGCGCTACTAACTCTAGTTTCCCACTTTTTCTCCCCAAGCTGGGTCAACAATCGTATCCTGAATCCTGAATTCTCGCATTAGCCAGTAGACCAACTTGTGAAGATCATTATTATAAAATTGATTTTTAACTGATGGGGATAATCTATCTTGTTTTACTGAAGAAAATATTAAGTTTTGCTATCGTGCCAAATTTGAGGAATTGAGTTTTCACCGGATATACATGTTTTGAGCTCCGGTAAGTACGGAAAAAATGAGTTTTTATCAAATGGTCGTCCCAAAAAATATATCACAAAATTTGTGTTTGAACAAAATATCTCAAAAACGAAAAATCGCTGGAATCTCAAACTTAATATTTTGTTGAGGGTACCACGATGGTTTCTACCAAAATTTCTAATGAATATGGGCTTGGTTCATTGTTGCTTGCGCATTCTTCTGGACTAGAATTCAATTATTTCTACAACCTTTATGGGAAGGTTCTTGTCTCCCACCACTAGCTCTATATTTATGTTTAGGACAAATTAGTAAAATTGGAACTTTAAAGAAAATTCGTCATTGGATATATAACTGTAATTACAGCAGGGAAAGTCGTGTGAGTGTTTCACATAGGGTTTTTCATTTAGTGAGATTGTTCTAGCATTTATGTAACATTAAGAGCAATAATACTCAATTGGTAAACATTACAATTTTTTGAGAAAATTTGTCTGTTAGTTTTGTGAAAATTGCTGTGAGAGAGAATCGTGTAAAATGTTTAGATATCAGAATATTAATTTTACGTTCTTTGATTTCCTGAATGTCCCGCAGAGATCACATGTAAAATTATTATCCTTCAATAAAATCCTTCCAATACAAAGATACTAATAAAGATAAATGATAATAACAAATTGGGTTACAATATAAAACATTCGAAATAGACCATTCTCGAATGCTAGTATTGTATACAGGTATTTGAAATATTGTTAGAGATATAAATAATGACTTTGGGACAGTGTACAACAAGACAAGTGAAAGAGAGTCCCCTGGAACTATTACCAGCTCGTAGTGCCAAAACTGGCATTGTCCATTGTGTGCGTCTTTAGTAGAGGCAGTCAGTTTCTTGTTTCTCTCCCCACTCTCTCTCTCCTTACACACACTTGGAAGTTGCTGGTTTCTCCTTTTGTAATGGCCATTCAAGAAGACAGGAGAATAGTGGTCAACATACTATTAATAATCTTAAGGCAACTACAGTACACTGGTACAATCTCTCACTCTTACACTATCTCTGAAACACTCTTCTGTATATGTGTGTGCGTCTCTGTGAACATGGTGAGAATTAATCTTAAGATATTAATGATACGTTACCATGATCTTAACACTTATAGCCTACAAAACAGTACCTTAAGGGTGTGTGTGCGTACATTTTCACTTAGTAGTAACTACTCAGCTAGACTGGCGGCAAGGGATGAGGGGACACTCTTGGATGTTGGATTTGGGTTTAGTAGAAGTAGATCTTATACTTAATAGCTGTGGATAACATTTTAGGGCCATGCCGGCTATCTTCACCACCAGTAAAGTCCTATTCACTTAGGAAGGACCAGTTGTCTAATTGGTTTTCCCTACTACGTATTTCTCTACCTATTAAAATCTCTGTTCTGGACGGTTATATTGCTGTCCTTCTCCTAGCCTTGGTGACTATTATACTTGATCTACATCCGTTTTGCTAATGTCTTGGAATTTCTCCCAAACCCATTGTACATCTTCACATTCTGTTCGCCTAACTCCCCTCCTCCAACCATCTAAAGCTTAATAAATAAGCTTTGACAAATAGTTTTACTAGAGTTCAAAATTGTACTTATGAATCCATTTTGATTAATTATTTGTGAGAGCATGTAAAACGGGCAACATCAAAATGTTTAGCACTTGTTCTCTTATCCATTCAAGTTTAACCATTCATGCACAAAAATCTGTTGTGAAACACTCATACGCCTTTCTTTTCGGCCATTAATGCAAGTAAAAAATTCAAAATTTTTTCTTTAAATCTGAAGTTTAGCCAGGTTTCTCTGACATAAATATAGAGATGGCTACTTTAGCACCCAGGGCAGTTAGTTCTTGAGGTGATTATTTTATAGACCAGCAGATATTGAAGAAGACTGAATAAGATTTGAGATCCAGCGCCACAGTTTTGTATGCCAACTCAAATACGAATTCTTTACAGTAACAGTTCCGGTTAACCGAATTTCAATAAATGTGGAAATCTATCAATGCTTCTATTGTATCTTACTATAATTGATTTTTTTTTCCTTGGCTTGAGTGTTTTATTAGAAACCCCCATATTACCAGATACTGCCAGTTTTATTATCCTTTATACGGATATTGATACTTAATAATAATAATTAGCTAAATCTCTAACAATAACAACAATTATAGTATAATATAGTTAATAAATACTTTATTAGTTCTCTAACACTAAAATAGTAAATATCCAACAATAACAAATAGAAGCTATTACCAATAAAACTATTTTAATCTTATCTTTATATTCATATCTGCATCTTTGTATAGACTACGAATTTGTAGTCGTCAATATTATCTATGTCAGTCAGTGTGGTGAATTTTGTAAATATTTTATAGTTTTTTCTGATGCTCTCGTACTTCTTACATGACATGATAACATGTTCAACGTTCTCCTCAACACTGACACTTCACAATTAGCAGTCGTTACAATTTGAATAAGAACATAGTTCTATTTGTCCGTCCATGTCCTGTGCGTAGTCTAGTCAATGTCACTATTTGGCCTCTTAATAATCTGCATTTCTTGAACCAAGGTCTCAAAGATATAGTTCGCATATTAGTGAAATGGTACATTCTTTTCTGAGAAGATTCTCTTTCATATAAAGTTTGCCATTTGGACGGTATTCTGCCAAAAAGTGGAGCACTCTACTACCCAAAGATGGAACAAGTTGCGACAAGTGCTGCGCTCTATAATCAAAAGTGGAAGACTTATTTTATAAAATAAATTAACTGCTGTTTTTTACTTAGGCATATGAAAAAATTTGTATCTAGTGCTAAACGAAACTTAAACGGAATTAAACGTATGGTGCAATTGTATATTTTGTGCTTCTTTCAATTAAGTTTATATTAAACGATAAATGAAGCTTATTTCACTCTTGCTTTTCTCATACACCATTCTCGCAATAATATGGACGTTGTCTGTCGTGGGCAGTCGTCAAGTGGTATGCTATAATTGTATGGTTGCCTAGAACCATACAATAAACAGAAATGATTTTTTAGAGGAAAGCTTACCCAGATAGGACGCCGGAAAAACACTCATTTTTCTTGGAAAAATAAGTGATAAGTATTTATGTGTTTAGATAGTATAAGCAAAAGAAAAGAAAAATCTTTGGAGCCGTTTTTAAGAAAATGGCAAAGAACTGAATGAAATTATTCAGTAAGGTCACATTTCCGGTTGATGGATTTTGACTAAAGATCTTATTGTCAGCTGTGTTAGTGTACCTAAACGGCATATCAAGCTTGATTTTTTCGTTTTTGAGTTATTTTGTTCAAACATACACCCACCGCATACCTACATGCATACAGAGAGAAGAGATGAAGAGAGAGAGAGAGAGAGAGAGAGAGAGAGAGACCTAATCAAAAATTAAGGCTGATGTTAATACTCACATCTTTTTCTTTTATTGCATTTAATACTTTTAATTGACAAGGTATTTTAAATTTGCAATGTTTACTTATAAATAAAGGAGTGACAGCGCTCTCTTTCAATCAGTAAAGCTAATAATGGCAGTTTAAATTTAAACGTAACTGATGGGTCCCCCAGGAATCCAAAAATGAATATTTCCGAAATGTTTTAAAGAAAAGTGAAACGCTAATATTTGTACAGTTAGCAATCAAAGTTTAAAGAAAATCGTCGTTACTGTTTTCATGAAAACTTCCTGAATTATTCATAAACCAATCTGTAAAGCTGCCATTCCAATCATTCGATTTTATTCAATTTTGGAATTCTAACAATGCTTCTTATGTATGTTAATATTGAATAAATTGTGGGTCCATACATTATACTGAAATGGTGCTTTAAAGGAAAGCTGTTCTCACAGAAGATCGCAGAATAATCAATTTTCCTAGGAAAAATGTTTCAAATTAAAAGTGATAGGCATTTATTTGTTTAGAATAAAGAAAATTATTGAAGTGGTTTCCGAAAAAATCTGAAAAAGTGAAGACGAAAAACACTCAGTCAAGCCGCACATTGGGTTGATGGATTTTGATTGGAAACTTAGTTTAAGATAAGAGGGCGAAGCTGAGGGATGTGCTATAATTTCTGGGGATCGAGTGGAATGTGACCCATCCTCCCCGTTTCTAATTTAATCTAATCTAGTGTTAAGGTGAGATGATGATACCTAAATGGTCAAGTTTGAGATCTCCGCCAATTTTTACTTTCTCTTACTAGGAATTATGACTGCGATTATGTCAGATTTTATACATTGAGATGTCACCGGAAATATATGTTTTGAGGTTCGCTGGGTTCGAAAAAAATGTTTTTAACGAATGGTTTGTATGTATGTGTGTGGGTGGGTGTGAACAAAATATCTCAAAGACGAAAAACAATCGCAGGAAGTTCAAACTTGGTATTCCGTTTTGGTACTACCACCGACCGCATGTGGCACACATAAATATACCTATCATTTTTGTTTTAAGCATTCACCTGGGAAAATTGATTTTTGGTGCTTGTGGGGCACGGTAGCGTTATGCTTTCCTCTAAAGTACCACTTCAGTTAATATACGGTTTTACCACCAAATACGACATTTGATTCATTGATAGAATACAATATTTGAAGAAAAATCGGCTAACCGGATGTGCATCTTTACAAAATAGGTTTATGAAATTTCAACGAAAACGACTACAACAATTTTCCTTTAAACCTGCTCAATTCATAGATGAAAACGTATCAATTTTATTTGAAATATTTGTCCGAAAAATATGATTTTAGAGGGGCGTCTCTGTGTTTAGCACTTAGGTTTAAATTTAAACTGCACTTGTGCAGTTGGTTCTGACAGAGGACGCTCTACGCTCCACACAATTCCGCTTAGGTATACACGTATACCCGTACCATTTCATTCAGATTCAGCCAGTGTTTCAGATTTCCTAGACCAAATTAGCCATTGTCCTAGCCTTTCTGGCTGGAACGACGCTGCAAAATTAGAAATACTAACACTTAGGCTCTCAGGGTCTGCAAAAATATTTTACGACACCCAGAAAGCCGAATTACAACCCCAGAGTACAATTATAACGTATCCTCTAATTTCAGAGCGACTTCTAGCCCGATTTCGTAAGGAGAAAACCCCCCTAGTCCTCTTACAACAGATGATTAATATTCAGTCTCTACCCACAGAGTCTCCTGAAACCTTCGCGGATAGAATTAGACATGTCCAGTCCGCCATTAGTTTAAAAGCTCAAGCTAATCCACTTGAGGCCTTACATTCTATTTTAGACAAACTGATGGGTTCCTGAAATCACGTCCTCAACCGCTTCGTAATGAGGTACGAACAAAGCTACCTCAAAAATTAGACGAAGCACTTTCTTATGCCAATGCCCTAAAAGAAGTACAGGCTTCGGAAACAAATCCCACAGTTTTCGCTATCACTTCGAAAACTTCTAATCCTCGCACACCCCCATCTCCATGTCGTGTCTGCGGACAAATGCATTTCCACAGAGAATGCCCGCATCGAAATAAAAGTCAGAAGCCACTATTAAAACCAACTACCACCCGTAGAGTTTTTAATCTAATAAAGAACAGGCCATACCGCCATTGTTCCGGTCCACATTTTGACGTGGACTGTACAAACAAATTTCAATCAAAACCTCGCACTAACTTTGGCAAAATGCCTAAGAATTTTAATATTCCTAGAAATTTTAATCACCGAATAAATAATCGCTATAATAATCATAATTAATATTATAGTAATAATAATAATAGCGCTCGAGTTAATTCAAATAATCCACGATTTAACTCTTATCCAGATAGATCCCAATGTAATCACAATAATAATAACTGTAACGAAACTAGTAATAACCTCCAAAATAGGCCCACTTGCCAATAATGTTCAACATTTGGACATACGGCTCGTAATTGTTTCCAAATACAGCCCAAAACGAGTTAGCCCTCAGTCGCTTTCTCGAACACCTGATATTATGACCGTGGCAATCATACCTGCTTCCACCAGTCCTGACTAAGCAGGTATGATTATGGCATCACGTCCCTTCATTTGCATGCGGACAATGTCAAAAATTCCAAATTTTCTGGCGAAGCCATACTTTCGCAATTAAAAGGCAATTTCCAATCAATAGTTGTAGAAACGTTCTTACAAGGCTATCATTAATTTGCGCACCGTATCTAACACTTAATAAATTCAACATTCAAATTTCAACTAATACTCAAACGCACCAATTTAGTACTAATCGCTAAGTTGACTAAAATCCCTAGTAACTAGCCACAAAATTTCTGTGCCACCTCGCGCACACGATACATAACACAACAATACATTGAATATCTTGAAATTATTCTCATTCTATCACACTACTCAAACTCTACATACTACACCACATGTAAATGTTATATGTAAGAATCTTGTAGCCTTAAGAACAAAAATGTATATTACTCAACCATTTGATATTTGTTATTACTGTATATTTCAATATTTTTAAATAATAATTTAGAATTTATTTTATTTTGCAGAAACCAAGATGACCGCGTGAATTTGTTTAATATTTTTATATGTTAATATTGATGTTTTTTATTATATTTAACTAATTAATTTTTTTTGTCAGTTCGCCTCAAAAGAAAATTGTATATTTGTATTATATTTATATTTTGTCGATCTTTTGATCCTAATAATCTAACATTTTTATAATATTTAATTGTTTTCTTATATTGATAATTTATGTTGAAGGTATCTAGAAAACGCAGCATAGCTGAAGACTCAAACATGGACACACAAACGGCACAAACACGTGTACATACCCCACAAACTAGCTATTTCAATAGCTAATTAGTAAAATATATCTTAGTTATAAGAATTTTATATAAAATTGAGTGTACAATAATGTTTTTATGTTAGCTGCAAGAATTTAAAAATTTTAAATTTCTCTTTTGCAGATCCAAACATCTTCACATCTACACCATTGCATGTGCATGAATGTGAAAGCATACGTATGAATATAATTGCATGAAAATTGCATGTTAGTTATAATTGCATGTTAGTAGTAAGAAATTAAAATTATCAATCATGTATTTATCTATAATTTACAATTTTGCTGAATATCATTATGGATCATTTTCAGATACACAAGATTCTACCAAAGGAAAAGATCTTCATCTTCTCATACCCTTTGCGATCGCACATCCTTGCGCATCCTTGCTCGCTTATTAAACAAAATTTTTTTTTTTAATATTATTGTGTATTTATGTGTTAATTATTTCTGAATTACTTAAGAGTTTTTTTTTGTTCATATAGAGTCAATTCAAGAAGGTACATGCATCCCTACAGCATCATCACTCAGAAGCCTACATTGATCGCCTTGTCTACCCTTGCCAGTTACTGCTTCATCAGCAACACTCGCCAAGCAGTGTTTGCCAATCAGCCTACCACCACGTGGGTAACGCTCACCCACTCAAGCAGTGTTCGCTCGAGAAGAAGACGATCCATCCCCAGAGCAACGCTCACACATTCAAGCAGCGTTTGCTTCAGAACAAGATGCCTATAGTCTACTGTACACGACTACTTTGCAGGAGTTACACACACGCCTCTCGATAACTTTCAAGCCTCTACAACTCCAGATTGCCTCCCAAATTTTTCGTGCCGAAAAATTTCTCCAGGAGGGGGGATAATGTAGTGGAAGAAAGAAATAAAAGAAAATAATAGTTTGAAAAATAGTTTAGATTATTTTATAGTTTGAAAAATCTAATTTTGTTAATATTTTAAATGGATCTTAGTGCAGTGAAAAGAGTCAGGTACTGTAATTTCGGGTCATTGCTATTAGGGAAACAAAGGCACAAAAAATCCGTTAAATTAATACAATACCCCTTGGCCAACTGTTTTGTTAGAGAGGGCATTCCTTCAAGACTGCATCAGTCTGCATTCTGCTTTCAAAGCCAGAACACTTGCTTCAGGAATCGCTCTCTCAAACTCTGTGCCTGTGATAGAGATTTGTATTTATTCTAGATATACATCTGATTTATTAAGATATAATTGTGATATTGTAAAGTACTTAAATTTGCTTAGAGAATAATATATTTATTTTAAAAAACAGTGGTGCTCTCTTGATTATTACTAATACTTCTATCTCTTAAACATATATACTTACAAGCCCTTTTACTAAACCGCTCGTGCTACTACAAACATACAACACAACATCCACACCAAAAACATTTCATTTCTAACTGTATTACAAGCCAAATGAGTAAATATTTCATCATTTTTAAGACCATATTAAATTATATTAACATTGTAGAAAGAAGTAGATATTAATATTGTTAAATATGTTCTGATAAATTCCCACTGTCTTGTTTTCATCCTTAATGTTGCTTCTCTTGCGGGAGAACCATGACAGAGGGAAGAGTTGCTGTAAAACAACCATTCCCTCTTTTATTCCCACTTGTTCGCATAAAGTTCTTTTTACCCTGTATAAATACTTGTAGGGTTTAGTTTTAATCCTCGTGGTAGTGTTTGCAAAGATTTATCAAAAATCCCAGAACATGGACAGGGTTATTTGTTAGAAAATCTAAGAAAAAGGGGTTGGAAAGCCGTCATAATACCATTAAAAACAGCCATAAAGAAACGTTAGGCTGTTAACCCTATTAAAATTTTCACTTATTCGTGTGCCTTCAACTTGAATTTCCGCCAATGAATTTTATCCCTCCGTCTATGTTTCCATCTTTATCTCCGACTAGTGTTGCCAACAAAACACTGCCACAGACTTGTCGCGTATTACCATATTAATTCGCCTGCCTTCTGTAGATAAAACAACAGCCCTTTTTCTCTTATCGGAGAGAGGGAGGGAGAGAGACAGAGAGAGAGATTTCAAAATTACTCACAGTTGACATTATTCAATTTGTCATTGCTAAAGAAATGTTCTTGTAATGTACTTTCTCTCAAGCACTCAGAAATATTAATACTTTTCTATTTACCACTGTTATCTATACTATATTCTTTTCTTATTATAAGAAAAATGGATCAAGTTAATTTTGACTAGATCTCCAATATTTAGTATGTGTTTTATTTATTACTTTTTCTCACACCCTTAGGAGTAACCTTCCTTCTTCTTCCTCTCAACCCACCTTCCTCTTTAGGAAAAGGAAGTATTGCGTTGGTGAGATATTTTTGAAATTGAGTTTTCACCGGAAATACATTTTTTGGCGCGGGTATGCGTGCATATTTGTGTCTGTGTGTGTGTCTGTGTATATATGTGTGAGCAAAATATCTCAAAAAATGCAAAGTTGCGAAAAGCTCAAACTTAACATTTATTCGTTGTGGTGGTTGGTTCCGCAGAGGTGGAAAGCATCAGAGACATTTTCCGTGGTAGCCTGCTTCATTTTGTGGTTATCGACCAGTTTCGGGCATTCGCCCATCTTCAGGATGCGTTTGTCAGACAGTGTGATAACACAGACTTGCACAGAGCAAATTTAGTTTATACACTAACAAAATTTTTTTTGTGTGTAACAATGGAGTGTATAAACTGAATTTGCTCTGTGCAAGTCTGTGTTATCACACTGTCTGACAGCGCATCCTGAAGATGGCGAACGCCCGAAACCGGTCCACAAAATGAAGCAGCTACCACGGAAAATGTCGGTGATGCTTAATACACCGATTTGCTTATACTTCGTATACTATCTACATACATAATGCCATCATTTTTATTTTAGAGAATAATTGACTAGGAGGGGGGTAATTCTGGGGGAGCTTAGCTCTAAGTGCCATTACAGTACCAATTTATGGTTCTAACTTCTATATAATATTGTGGAACATTACAAGCATTATAAGTTCTATGTTTCGTTTTCTGCTCTCTTTTACTTTATGATATAATTATTGTTTTTTGGGTTATAGGGCAGAAAAAAACTTCTTTTATGCCAACGTTTCAACCCTTGCATCGGGCCTTCTTCAGGGCTTAAGTTTTTTTTTTTTTTTTTAATACAAGTGATACGTTTATATCTGTGCAGTTAGTCAGTTAATAAGTTTAAAGGAATAGTTATAGTTTTCGAGAAAATTTAAAAAAAACAACCTAATCTATAAAGTCGCAGATTCGCATGACTGATTCCTTTTCACAAATTTATAATTTTAATAATGATTCTACTGTATGTATATTTAATATTATGTAGATGGTAGAACCGTAGATTGCACTGAGATAGCATTTTAGACGAAAGCTTAATGTTGCTGCCCCACCCTGAACCTTCCAAATAACTAATTTCCCTCTCCCCCTCAAAGTGTTAGGCATTTATGTATGTAAACAATATACGAAGTATGAAGAAAGTCTTTTTGATTCATTTTCGAGAATCGTGAAAAATTAAAAAAAAAAAAAAAAATCAATCACCAAATTCACACTTTCTATGGATGAACGTTGGCCAGCATCAATGTGATGGAATTAATAGTGGACCTAAACAGAATATCAAAATTGAGCTTGTGATTTTTTTTGTTTTGAGATATTTTTGTTGATAAACACACCCAATTTTCTCTTGATTTTTTTGCATCAATTTTGAAAATATGTCACAATCGCGACAGTTTCATCTTACAGTAGCAACAGATGGTTTGGGTAATTAAATTAAGAATAAACAAACAGAGAAACAAATACATATTTTATTACATTAATAATAAAGAGCCGACACGCTAAAGAATCAAGTGTTTATCATTTTTTTTCTCCAATCTCTTTTGAAATTTAGAAAAGATATTGGTGAAATGTCACACAGGGGTTAATATAATATTAAGAAGTGTGTCACGGAAGTTACCAGCGTGGGAACAGGCAACATAAGCGACCGACCGGCTGACTTAACCATAGTTAATATGTCAAACATACCACCCTCTGGTCTGGCTTTTCCAAACTATAAACACTAAAACTTTTTGCTACCCCTCATATATTACCACTATATGACCTCTAACATAAGGATTAACCTTCCTAGTAAACTTGTATATACACACAAATATATAGGTTGTCTCATGTTACTAACTAATAGATCTTAAAATGAGTCCAGACTGATTTGTTCCACTTTTTCTAACAGGAGACAAATATTAACTGATTTACTGTATTGTTTAGAACAGTGCTTCTTAAACTTTTTACAGTCGCGAACCCCTTTCATTTGAAAACAAATTTTTTGCGACTCCCCCTCCTGTAAATTATAGATATGCATAGTGCAGACACAAAAAACTTTATTACATATAAACTTTATTCCAAGTAAATGAAATATTAATGTAAGGGATCAGGTTGTTTTTGTTTCTGACGTGATGCTGGTCGCAAATCGTTTACACCAGCTCAGCTACCATGTCAAGTTTTAAGAAAAAGGTTGCAGCCATTTTCGAGAAAAATCTTGGGAAACGATAAAAAAATAACATCCAGTAAAGTCGCATTTTTTGTCAACCGATTTTCTTGAACTATGCAAAACAGTGAGTGTACCGAACATTTAGAGGAAAACTTTGCACTGCCCCCTCTCAGGACCCTCCAGAAAAAAAAAATCAATTTACTTGGAAAAAACGTTAGCAATAAATTTTATAAGCTTATATGTGTATTGTTAATGTGCGAAGTTTAAAGAAAATCTTTGGAGCTATTTTCTTGAAAAACACCAAAAGAACTGGGGGAAAAAAAATCGCTGATATCGCACTAGAGGGTGACGTATTTTGTCTGAAACCTTGGTGTCTGTTGCAACCCTTTCATTAGGGTAGAAAATTTGCTAACTTCAAGTTGAAATTGTTACTGGACTGCAGAAGATTTTTTTTTCATCCCTAACCCAAGGACTAGTATCAGCGAGAGTTGAAAATTAATAAATAATTCATAAAAGGTAAAAACAATTTATTTTTATTGAAAAACGTCTTCTTTTTTTTATACACTCATTAAAAATGTATTTAAATAAGAATAATAAAACACAATGGGTGATTAACAGTAATGTACATGTGTAAGTCCAGGTATAACAACATCATTTCCTAGCAGAATCATTATTTACACCTTACATAATTTCTAATTTTATTTATTATATCTATTGTATTCAATAAATACAATTATCTGTATTTTTAATCTAACCAAAAGAATATGTAATGAAAATTGGCATTACTATTGTATAATTATCCTTTATTTCTGATATGTTTTTTTCCAGGATACGTTTCTGACAAACTTTATTCCTTTAAACAGTTGGCTAAATATCAATATCTCTTTTATTACAGGTAAGTAAGACGCGTGTAAACAGTGTGAGTTACTTATTTATCAGGTGTATATAATTGTTGGCTTATCGACCAGGAAGTTTCCAAAAAAACACCAAATAATTTTAAAGTGTTTTTTATTTTAAACCCGACGTTTTGGCATACATTGTTTACCTTCTTCGGGGGCTCTCTTAAAATAAGAGAAGTTTGGAAATTTTGTTACAAAACCTTCGATTATGTCTATAGTTATGAAGATATAACTATAGATATAGACAGATAACTATAGACATAATCAAAGATGTTGTAACAACATTTCCAAACTTTTCTTACTTTAAGTGAGACCCTGAAGAAGGCAAACAATGTATGCCAAAATGTCGGGTTTTAAATAAAAAACACTTTAAAATTATTTGGTGTTTTTTTGGAAACTTCCTGGTCGATAAGCCAACAATTAGATACACCTGATCACTTCTAATGGCTACAATTTGTTACTTATTTATTATATAAGTATAGCATTTGGACATAACACAGAAAGTTGACCCTAGCCCTCCTATATTTAAGATGGCTGGGGAAGAGTGCTGTCCAACATTCCACTTTGAGCTCCCCTTCCAAGTGATCTTCACGTCAAAATCAGAATGGGCTAAAAGTTGGGAAAAACGAGGCCGGACTAGGGGACCCCGGTTTACGGATGGGCCCAAAATGGCCTGCGGTACTGGAGCCGGTATATATGAAGTTAAACCGGAGGTACTCATTGAGAGGCTCCTCGGTGGTTACTCCATGGTATTCCAGGCTGAAGTCTATGCAATCAAGATGCGCTGAGGAGAACTTGCGTATGGACTCTAGGAATAGGGAGATATGCATCTTCTCGGACAGCCAGGCTGCACTGAAGGCCATTCAGAATCACTTCTTCCCTAGTCAGGGAGTGATTCCCTGGGCCTGGAGGCGTTGTCCCGGCACAACAAAGTGCGGCTGGTATGGGTGCCGGGACACAAGGGCATTAAAGGCAATGAACTAGCCGACCAACTGGCCAGGAATGGTGCGAATACTCCTTTCTGTGGGGCAGAACCTGTTCTGGGAATAGCCAAAAGTATGGCGAGGGCGTCTCTGAGAGAATGGACTCGGAGAAAACATAATCGTCACTGCAGGCTAAGTACATAATCGTCACTGGAGCAAAACACGGCAAAATGGTCATGCCAGAGCTGTGTAGAAGAAGAACCAGAGAGACCCTGGGTTTAAGCAAGTATCAGATTTGTCTGATAACGGGCCTATTCACAAGGTTCAAGAAACATCTGCACAAGGTGGGATTGGTTGATTCGGAGACCTTGTGTAGACTGTGTCAGGAGGCGGAGAAGACGGCCTCTCACCTGTTATTTGATTGCGTTGCGATTGGCAGAGGGGTTGGTACAATAAGCCTCAAAGGGTAAGCTGCAGTGCCTGGGTTTGAGTCCACCCCCCTCTGTGTTAATCTAATCTAATCTAATCTATTATATAAGAGGGTTGTGGCTACCCATCTTTGACGATTTTTTTTTTCAGATTTCCCCATTTTCTCAAAAACGGCTTCAAAAAGAGTTTCCAATCAAGCTTACTTACTTAGTATTTTCTACATATACATAGAACGTCTTAAAACTTTTTTTGGAAACTCAGTTTCGAGATCATTGATTTCACATTTTACTCAGGAGGTAAATTGTGACCTTTCTCCGAAGTTCCAATAAATAATACAGAGACCCCCTAGATAGTTTAAATTAATCTCTGTAAATGAAAAGAAATTAATGCAATTTACGTGAAATTAAAAAAAAAAATACGCAATTAAATAATTAAATAGAAAAGAGTGAATATTGCGTGCAAACTAAACACGATTTATTTGCTATTTCTTTTTATATAAATTATATTTATAGTTGCCTGCTTAATTATAGATTATACTTTACACATTGATAGTTTATTATAGTTTTTTTGAATA
Organism: Triatoma infestans; assembly: GCA_011037195.1. Taxonomy (NCBI): domain Eukaryota; kingdom Metazoa; phylum Arthropoda; class Insecta; order Hemiptera; family Reduviidae; genus Triatoma; species Triatoma infestans. Next base: position 71,209 of record JAAEAF010002422.1, on the reverse strand, counting down.
GGAATAAAAAAAAAATTGATTGTGGTAAGACGGAAATCAGATCAGTAGGCCATACAAATCGTGATTGTAATGATATATAAGTACAAATTTATTACGTATATATTAATTTATTATGCCTGTAATCACAGGCGGGATATATGCCATTATGATTATAATTCATTAAATTATTAATTATTATTTTCCAATATTTTTTTTTTTATTTCATTACTAAAAGTAGGTGGGATTCAGAGATACCTAGTGCTAATCAAATGAATTAATAAAGTTAATTCAGGGGGGAAAATAATAATAATAATAATTAACGTTATTTGTCTGATTGCACGTACACAATTTGTCCATGACTTCATTATTTAGTTTATTTGAGTTTGATAATTTATTAAATGATTAATCTGGAAATATGTTTTTGACCAGTTATGATTTTATTTTAAACATGACACCTTGATATACTTTATATCGGCGAGAAAGGGGAAAATAATTAGGTTAACTTTATATTTCAGAAATATCGTTGGTTCTAATTATTATTTTTATGTATTTCCCCACAAGAATATGAAAATGAAATAATTTTTATTGGAAAAAGACTCTTTTTTCAAATTACAAATATTAAATGTGGTGGTCGGTTCCGCAGAGCTGGAAAGCATCAGAGACATTTTCCGTGGTAGCCTGCTTCATTTTGTGGTCATCGACCGGTTTCGGGCATTCGCCCATCTTCAGGATGCGTTTTTCAGACAGTGTGACAACACAGACTTGCACAGAGCAGACCTAGTTTCACAGTCTTCAGGGGAGAAGATTTATCAAAGATTTATCTCCTACGACGCAACATTGGAGGAGTCTTATCCTTCATTTATAACAGTCAAAACGTGGGTAGCGGACTTCAATCGTGTTCTTACGAGCACTCAAGATGCTGAGCGTTCTGGAATACCAAAATCGAATAAATCATTCAAAAACTCTTCAAAACCATTATGAATGAATCCCGGTTGAAATTGACAGAAGTAGCTGAGATTGCTGCCATATCGAAAGAAAGGGCGCATCACGTCCTCACTGAAATCTTGTGGAAGAGTAACCTTGTCAGCAAAGATGGGTGCTGCGTTTGCTGGCGCCCGATCAAAACCTGCTACGTGTGACGGTTGGTATCGGAACAATGGCTCCTACGAGTCTAACCCAACAGACTTTTTGCGGCAGTTTGTTACTGAGGACGAAACCTGGATCCACTGGACGCCCGAGACCGAACAGCAATCGAAACACTGGACAGGTAACAACGCCGAAGAAGGCGAAAAGCCTTTATTAAAAACCTAAAAAAAATATTTTTGTTTTAAACATATCTTTGGGGCAATTCATTTAAGTCGGCTGAAAATGAATTTTTTACTAAATAGTTTTTTTCCGTGTTTTGCGTGTTTCTCCATAAAAATACGGACAGATATCTTTAAATTTGATAAATACAGAGACCTATCTCTTCTGGTTGAAACTTTTTTCCGATTAAGTCCATTTAAAGAAGTTGTAATTGAAGCGGAGTGTATGATTTTCTCAAAAAAAAGTCATTTTATTGATTTAGATTCTCTGATTGAGATAAAATTGAAGAAAAGTAAACATTCAGTGAAAATCAGTAGTTTGGAGAAAATCTGTTTTTTTTTTTGTTTGTTTAATCATATTAATGTAGATTTTTTTGGTCAGATAAGGTGTTCACGATTTTAAAACATTTGGATAAGTGATTTATTTTCAAACAGTTTATTTAAAACATTAAAAAAAATGGAGGGGGCGTTTTACATCAATCATTTTTTTATTTAATCAAAATTGTCTGATGGAACAATTTTTTTAGCCTTGTCTAATCTCTTTCCGGCTCTTTACTAAAAAAATCATCGCAAAGTGTTTTTTTGAGTGTTTTTAACTAATGGACATTACTTAGGTTGTTTGGGTGTCCATTTATGTTCATGTGTGAGTGTATGTGTCTGTCTGTCTGTAACTGTGTTGTAATATTGCGTGTGTATGTTCTTGGACATCATATTCATCACTTGTGTTAATAGAGAGCGCGCCTTAACTCCCACCTCTGAGGAAGGTAATGTTTGTGGTCCTATGAAGAGCATAGTGGTTTAGAGTGTTAATGATGATGGTTGAAGGTAGATATCCATACATACAAACACACAAAACACACACACACACACATACGGCGCGCACGCACGCACACACATCACAAAACAATAATAACAAACCATTCCTGTCAGTCTGTCAGTCTATCATCTATCTAAATCTCTAGGGCGTTTTGAATTGTCTACAATAGTATATTTTAGTGTGTAATATGTTGGGTCTTCTGGAAATTTTGAAAGCGTTTACAGTGCACTCTATGTTCATCCTATAAAACTAAAGCTATGCACGTCAAGTCCCAGCAGTTATTAATAATATACCTCTCCAGTCCCCACCAAACCCAGGCCGTTCATGATCTTCGAATTATGTCTCTTGTTAAATGTATTCGGTTTATAATTTGCATATTATTATTATTATTATTACCTTCTGTTATTCCTGTTTAAGAGGAAGGATGGTCAAATTTTAGAAATTGAGTTTTCATGAAAGCAAGCACATGTTTTGCAATTTCCTGAGCAAGAAAAAGATGTTTCAAAAATGGAAAATGACAGGAAGTTAATTATTGATATTTCATTCAAGTACTACCAAGACAACTTGACAATAATAAGATCTTGATTTAGGTCAAGATCGATCAACCGTAATCAAGATCTTCACTTAGTGGATTTTTTTTTTTTACTTTTCTCGGATTTTCTCGAAAATGATTTTTTTTCTTTAAACTTGTTTTTCAAACTTTATTGAATATTTAGTTTGATTAGATTGATAAAGGAGAGGCAAGCCTACCCTTCCACCGTGACCTACACAAGAGGTCTACTGTTACAATACCGATGGTTACATCACATCCTTCAGCTTCGCCCTTTTAATCAAGCTTAGCAAAGCTGAAAACGGCTCCGTCATGGCTTCGGCATTGCTTGTTAGGTCAAATAAAAAAAACGTTATTTAATGATAATTTGCTATTTTATATATATATATTATACGAAAAATTGATATGATATAGCAATATTTCCTCTTAACATTTATTAACATATTAATTGTAATAATAGCAATAAGTAAAACTTGAGTGAGTGTTTCACACCAGATTTTTTTTATTAACAGCAATAAAAACAACATCATATAAAAACAAACATTCACTAAAAGATAATTATCTAATATTTATATAATTATAGCTATCAATATATTTCATTTAACAATTTATCTTTTTGAGTAATTATCTGATTTATATCTGTGTAATTATTATTTTATTAAGTTTATTTAATTTGTGATTTATTTAATTTAATTATAATCATTTAAATGACTTCCTTTAAAAAAAAATAGAACATTAATACTTTCAATTCATTAAAGGCCAAATACTTTGTAACTTTGTACAATTTTATTTAAATTAGAATTTTATTACCTTAACTATAATAACTTGTTTTTTATTTTCAAGCGAGGTCAAGGAAATGGAGTTAGGATTTCGAAAGACATAGATGTTGGACACTAGGGACTCCGTTTTGGGGTCCCTAGTGTCCAACTTCTATTTCTTTTAGGTCCGTCCGCCTTGCAGTAAGATCTATAAGGCTTGTTTTAAGAGAAAAATATCCGTACGTCTTATTTTATCAGAGCAGTAGAATTTCTACATGATCTTCAAAGTCCTTCTACTTCTTTGTTACAGTAAAAGACGTAATGTTGTGGATATATATTCTAGAACTGTAAGCATTCTAACCTGAACCTAGCCAAAAATTCTCCAGTATAAACATTCTTTGCCAAGCACCGGTTGTCCCTATTAATATCCAATTTCATCTCATTCGCTTTGTTTCTGGCCCTTATTATGGATTCATCTGCAACAGTTATTCATTCTAAACACCAGTCGTATACCTAACCAGGCATTTAACATACTCACTCACCTAGGAACGTAAAAACTATGATGCTTAAAGCGTGAACAGCCTTTGCGACCTCATAATTACTATTGATTGTTGTGGGTTGGGTTCGCATCTCTGATACTTTCCCATGATTGGCTGCGCTTCATTTTGTTTCCATTGATCGGTTTCGGACATTTCAGATCTACGTAATTTACACACTCTTGAGCATATAAACTGATTTGCAAAGTAACAAAAAAAAAAAGTAAGAATGCTTTCGAAAAATAATGCCTTAACTGTAAAGTGGCAGGCACTTCCGTTAACATATTTTTGATATCTTTCTGCTTGCTGAAATCTATCCATTTCAGGTTTATGTTATTCACAACCAACTATACACACACACACACACACACATGCACACACACACACACACACACACACACACACACACACACACACACATATATATGCATACAAATCATTTTATATTAAGAGACTTCACAAAACTAAATACGAAAAATTGATATGATATAGCAATATTTCCTCTTAACATTTATTAACAGAAACTTAAACATTACTTACAACATTTTGCTACAATATTACTTACAAGATGACTTACAATAGATGTTGAAGCGCCTTAAATTTAAAAAAAAAAAAATCATTTCCAATAAAGTGACACTTCGGTTGATACAGTTATTGCGACAAATTTTGTTTTTGTTTTTAAATTTCGTCCAAAACTTCGAATTGGGTTTATTAAAAAAAATCGATTGAAGGTTTAATGTAAAAAAAAAAAGAAAAAAAAAAAAAAGTCATTGGGCTATTTTCTCATATCTGTGCATACGTACATTCTATAAAATAAGGTAAGGAAATAGCGTAAAAAGAAAAAGAAAATAGGAATGATTTCAGTAGAAAATGAAATAAAGAAAACGCATGTTAGCCGATAGTAGTTTGCTAGCTGCTTATTGAATCTACAAAATGTATAGTATACATACACTAGATGTGTGCACGTGATCTAAATATTCTATATAGGACGCGATGATTGGATCAACATTTTCTCCAATCAACACTCATATACAGACAGACATACACGTACGCCCACACACATAAATATATCCCTGTCATCTAGCGCCCATATGTGTTTGTTTTCGATCTGATACTGATATCTTATTTGTGTGTTATTGAGAAAATAGAATGGTATTTTCCATATACGAAATACAATCACGCATTCCTACAAATTTTCTTTTATGTTTTCATAACATAATATAGATATATATACAAACTGAAATCAAGGTTCTAATGTAAGTACGTATTATAGTTTTCTTGTTTTGAAGATAAATTGCTTCACCGGAAGTGTAACATTTTATTCGAAAAGTATGTTTATCAAAATCAATATCAAAGCTTGCTTAATAATATAATATGTTGAACACAACGTTCTTTCATTTCAATTAATAGTTATTTATTTGACAAGAGAGATAAGGGCCACTTTTACACACTCGGGTTCAGGTATTGACCACACGAGCGCAGCAGCGATTGTGGCAACAGAACAAGAGTTGCAAAGAACATTTCTATAGAGTAAAAGGATTGGATTTTATTCTGCAATCGTATTAAATTGGTTCCTAATTTATATGAATATAACAACAATGTGAAAAATGCAAATGCAAGGAATGTATTTTAATTCAACTCAAATTATTCCCTCTCTTGATAACATGTTCCGTTTGATATAACCTCAAATCCGCTGTATCTGCGATTTGTTTGGAACTTGTTTTTTCGTATTGCAGCTCAAGGGCGGGCTAATTAACGTTGAATAATGTTACGTTTACACACTAGTGAGAGAAAGTAGTGTTTGACTCACTGGTGAGAAAAACTAGAACTTTAGCCACTGATTTTAGAGAATGATTGTAAAATTATTCAACAGTTACAGAAAAAAATAATTATGATTGACCAATTTTCTTTAAACCTGTAACTATAGCAACTCTTTAGTGTACCTTAATATTATATACGTGGTGATGCCATAAATTATATTGAAGTGGCCCTTTCTAGAAACCTAAACGTTGCAGCTTCCCTGAAAAATTGCAAAAAAAAAAAATTCCTTCGAAAAGCCTTTTAATTTAAAAATTTTAGGGCCCATATTTGAGAAAATCTCGAAAAACTGAATGTGTTAAAAAAAGAAAGAAAGAAACCCACTCACTCATATGTTCGAGGTTCCTACGATTTTTCGTACTTTGAATTTTTGATTTCGTTTTTGTACCCAGGGAACTTCAGTATGTATTCATGGTGGGAACATTTCGAAATTCTGATACATTACAATAATTTCTCATGCGATTAGATTCCCTAATTTTGGCACCCACAAATTACAGTTTCCTCTACAGTCTTGCCTGTTTATTTGCACTTTTCTTAACATAACAATGATGGCTAAAGGTGAGCTGTATAGTATGTAGTATTTGTGACATCATTATCCACATATTGCTTAGAGTAATAAACCAGCGAAACTTTTGTGACAATCATTGAACACCATATTTTTTCTTGGTTAAATGGTTAGAAATTTTTTGGTTTTCTTAGCAGAAAAGTGATGAACATTCAGCAGAGAGAGAGAGAGAGAGAGATTTATAGCTTACAAGAAAATGACGAACTAACTGAAGAAGAAGAAGAAGAAGACATCTGTTTCATCGTTTTATAACTATTCAGTAAACTTTCTTTTTCAGTCTCGTTAATAGTGTACTGGATCAAAAGAGTAGCAGTTATAGTGTTGAAATAACAAAACGGGCTACAGAAAAAAAAAGAAAAAAGAAACACAAGAAAAGACACGCCTCCAAACAGTATTGAAAACTATAACTGACCTACAATGTCTTTCTATCTAACTATATAAATGTATTATACAATTGATAATAGAACGAGACTAGAAACTATTGTTATAATATGGTAACAAGCCGGAGGCTGGGGAACGTGTGCGCTCTCTTTTAACTAGTGGCCGCATTAAGCCGTGTAATTGTTTAGGCAGACGTGTAAATGTGTGGTGGTGGTGGCCCCCACCTCCCGCCAACATCCCGTATAAAGACAGGAAGAGAGAAAAACCGATTGAGATGTCGTGTCCCACGACTTCACAGATTCCTCTCCATCTTTTAAACAGACTTAGATAGCAAAACTAAAGGCCCCGCTAACAAAAGCTCTGTGACCATATGGCTTTCCGTTGACCACTCTCCTTTTATACACACTCACATACAGACAATATAATATTGTACTATAGAGGGCACACCACGTGGATATTGTTCTGCAATTGAAATAATATTATGCTTTAAAGATTTTATTTTCTATTCTCTAAGCAAAATGTGAAATTCTAAAATTACAAATAATTTACTAAATAGCAAAAACAAAAATCTGGTAAAAATCCGTACATTTTACCTGTAGATTCATTTGACATATATTAGGTACCTGAATGTGATTACATTGAAACCACCTTGAAGGGTCACTTTCAATTCTCAACAAAGAAAATTAGAGTTGGCCTAACATTACAGGCCATCCAGAATAAAAGTAATGCCTATTTTTCAGGCGGACCTAACGTCCAACTACCAAATTAGGTGTCGCGGACGGGGGCGGAAGCACCTACTTTACTGTTAACATTTTTCATACCAATATAAAATTTAGAGTTATACGGGGGACTTGAACTGGGGTCCTCCCATTTACAAGTCTATGCTCATAACCCCTACACCAACACCCGTCCCCCCATCCAGAATATCTTCTAAAATCATTTTATTTTCTCCAGAAATGTTATAAATAAAAATGATAGGCCTATATTTATATGTACAAGTTAATAAGTTCCATGTTTAAAGAAAATTATTCCACTCATTTTCGAGAAAAACCTATTGAATAAAGTTAGGGGCATTACATATTCCACCATTTTTTTTAAACTGACACTTCTAGCATTGCATTTTAATGGTCCTTACAATGCTAATACTTTATAAGATGCTTGAAATTCCATATATCAGTTTTCCTGGAAAAACTTTTAATTAAAAATGATAAGCCTATGTATTGTACTGTCTACCTTACATCTACAGAACCAAGACCAAGACCCCGCCTACTTACCCCTAGCAGAACCAGAGAAGGGGAATTCAGTGGCTTGACCACCATAAAAGCGAGGAAGTTATCTACTGAGAGAGAGAGAGATAGTATCTCTATAAAAGCAAAAACTCTACTCAGTCACGCCGCTCCGCTCTATTAGCCTTACGCTACTCTTTCTCTTGGGTACAAAATATAATTGGGAATTTCAGGGTTATTTTAAGGAAGGGAACAAAATTAGTTTGGAGGAACTTGGTGTAGTTTAAAGGAAGAATTTAAAAATAGTAATTCCACCTTTCATTACTTGTATAGGGAACTGAGATTGGACTTTGGCGATGGTCACTATATATATATCGGTCGATAACAACCTATAAATGATCCAAACAATAATGAAGTTACGAGGGGAATTATTATATTCAAACTGTAATGTGAGTCGGCCCGTTGACCCACATCAATGTTCCTTATGCAACAGGAAAGAATCGGAGGCCACATATCACTATGTGGCTGTGTGTCTCATATTAAAAGATATTAGGCGGAAGATTTTTGGAAGGGATGTGCTCTCATGGTGCTTTTAAATATAGGAAATTTTTGGTGGAGGAATTCAATTTTTAGATATAATCTCTTTTTTCAAATGTATATATTGCAACTCTGCAGATGAACAAAGGTTCATGCATTTTGTTGTTTGTAAAAAAAAAAATGGAAAAAATGTAATTTATTGTAGTATTTTTCTTAATAAACAGATTATTATTATTATTATTATTATTAGTTTTTCTCTTGTTGAACTATAACATCCTGCCAGTAAGTTTATTTTATTCGATTCACCAATGAATCATGAATGTAGTTCAATTCCCCATATAAATTCCACCACAGTATATTTATTCTGAACGTGAAAATTAAAAGAAAATCATCGGTGTGGTTTTCGTGGAACAATCTTGAATACTCATGTTGTACTTTACAGAAAAGCTTAACATTTACAGTTCTCCCAATGGAGTCCTACTTTCATTTGATGAAAATTTTGACCAAAATTTTGATGAGCCAGGTAGGGCAGTGGCATGTGAACGGAATATTATTTTCATATTCAAGGATTCTGAAAAATTGTATTTCTAGTGAAATCTAAATTTCGAAAATCTATAACTAAAGTAATTATATTAGAAATGTCAAAACTGACAACAGCCTGTAAACCTTACAGCATCCTTGATCTTTTTCTGTGTGAAATATTTAGGACATAATTTTTTGTTTCGCTCATACAATCGAACAGGTGTTCCTATATTATATTTTAAATATACTGTATTAACACATTTAAATAAATTACATATTAATATATTTTAATTCTCATTAAGTTATTTTATTACCATTTTTATCTGGCATAAAGTCGGAAATTAATTTTGAACTTTTTTTTTTTTTTACGAAATAAACAATAGGCTATTGAATAATAAATTATGCATTTTTAGTTAGTGTCATATATAAAATATAATAATATCAAATATAATAACATGTATTTATAACTTAATAACTTATATACTAAGTTCATAAGTTCACTGCCAAATTAAACATTAAAGTTATAAGACTATAAATATTACTTTAACCTCTTTATTAGCACAGCTGTTTTCTACTTTCATTTATTATTGTAAGAGGAAGTATGGCGTTTCTGGACAGATTTTCAAAATTAAGCTTTCACTGGAAATACATGTTTCGAGCTGAGCCGAGAGCACTTTGAATTACCTTTTTTACTACTCGTAATTTTGTCTGAATTAATTCCGACATTTTTCAGTCGATTCCAAAAAAAAAACTTTTTGCAGATAATGTTGTCAATGACTTCCACCATTCCAAGTATTTGTGAACAGTCCTCATATTTAACAGTTCATATTTTCTCTTACATACTTTTCCTTTCAGTTTTAAATAAATAAGGGAAAGTCAAAGAAAGGGCAATAGTTCGGGAACAGTTGAAATAATCCGTCACAACTTTGTTATACATTTTTTGTTATGATAAATTATTCTTTCAAGAATTAATAAAAATTTTAACAATTCAATTAATCATATAGTTAAAAAAAAATAAATAAAGAAAAATATAAAATTAAATATAATCATTGAAGTATATCTTAAGTTACAATTGGAAATAGCTGAGTAATATTAATAAACTGCTCATTATCTTGAATGGTGAATATCTCTAATGTACAGTAACTCACACAAAAAAAAATAAATAAACAAGAAAGAAATAATATTAATAATAATAAAAGGAACGAATAAATAATAAAATAGATTTGAATGTAAAAAGAAGGTGTACATATTCATTCAACAAAATGTCATCTAATCATTTGTCAAACAGCTGGCGGTCTTGAATATTATCATTATTATTATTATTAATAATCAATGTAACTGACTAAACATATTTGAATGGTCATTAAAACATTCCCAGTCTATTCAAAAGTACTTCTTTTTTTAATTTTTTCAAGTGAAGCATGCTGGAACAAATAGTCCTTTAAAATACGAATTATGATGTCTCGCCAATGATGTTTTTCCATACAGAGAGACCTACGTTGCTCTGAGCTTGACACACTAACCCTGAGCTATACACATATATATGAACCCATCGCTTTTGTTTAAAACATTCTTCCGAGTGGCAGATTAATGGGAGGAACTAGAAGATCACACGTTCCTCATGTGTCATTTTTAATTTCTCTTAATTACTCCTCGCAAGAGAAAATATTGCGATCGTGGCAAATTTTTGAGGAAATTGAGTTTTCACCGGAAATACATGTTTTGGGTTCCCCTAAATAACCCCTAAATACGAAAAAATCCGGTTAAAATACTTGTAACACTTTCTCTCCCTCTAATTGAAACAATTTAATTGAAGAATTTTCTTTAAAATTGCTACGTCACTGTGTTTAATTGGGCTGGCATAACACTGGTGGTGGGTGCCTTATGTGGAGCGCTGTATGTCAAAACTAAGAAAGCTTGTGCAAATTTAAACTAACCGACAGACCTCCAATATCACTATAAAGTCAAACTTCTTTCAAAAAAATGTTCCAAATAAAAATGATATGTTCAATGGCGCAAAATTAGTACAAAAATTAATTTTTAAATTTATGATAAAAAATAATAATAACCCTACAATCTTTGCATAATTATTATTTGAATATCATTAATAAATCGTTTTTTAAAAAAGGATTATTTCATCAAGCGCTGCTTGATGTTGACACTGCCCAATTCGTAGTGACAAAAAAATGATAATTATTCGGTTATTTCCGACAAGCTACGTTTGCCTTAATAATGTGACCCAACTAGTGCAATAGTAGCTGCTCGCCAGGCAGCGTAGACTGAAAGTGTGTGCAATATCATAGATAGGTTATCTAAACAAAAAAATACTTTTATTCTGTACGTTAAAGTTTTAACGGTAAAACATTTTTTTTTTATTCAATATTATTTTTTTAAAGAATAATACAATAAAATAAATATTATTTAATATTTCACAAAAAACAAATTCACAATTGAATAACCCCCCAAAAAAATTGAAATAAAAAACAAACATCGTTCCATTCCTAACATTATAATTCAGTAGATATTACATGATTTCTCAAATAAATAAATTTAATGAAAAATTTATTCAAAAATTTTGTGAAGCTAAAACTCTAAGAATGGATTTTATACGCAAATAATTTAATTTTTTTTTATATATATTTGTTATTTGAGAAATCATGATTTTTGTATGTCAGAAAATATCATAAAAAATATACATATGAATTTATTTTTTAATTAAATTGAGTTGAATTTAGACGTGTTCCGTTTTACTCACGCAGCACCCTCCCCCCACTTGCCAACTTCTCGGGTCGCAACTGACATGTTTCTATCTATGCAGCGAGCACTCCATTTTTACTTTCTCTTACTCCTAGTAAGAGGAAGTATTGTAATCGTGTCAAATTTTTCGATATCGAGTTTTCACCGGAAATATCCGTTTTGAGGTCCCCTAGTCCAAAAAAGTGGTTTTTAGCAAATGGAGTGTGTGTGTGTGTGTGTGTATGTATGTGAACAGCATAGCTCAAAAACGAAAAACCGTAGAAAGTTGAAACTTGATATTTCGTTTAGGTATCACCATGGATCTGACAGTACGTTATCTGTCAAAATTCCTTGACCGGAAGTACCACTTTACTTGTTGTGGTGGTTGCTTCTGCAGAGGTGGAAAGCATCAGAGACATTTTCCGTGGTAGCCTGCTTCATTTTGTGGTCATCGACCGGTTTCGGGCGTTCGCCCATCTTCAGGATGCGTTTTTCAGACAGTGTGACAACACAGACTCGCACAGAGCAAAGTTAGTTTCACACTCTAGTTTAGTTAACTCAAGTTTCACTCTAGTTCACTCTAGTTCACTCTAGTTTCACTCTAGTTTAGTACACTCTAGTTTCACACACAAGAGTGTGAAACTAACTTTGCTCTGTGCGAGTCTGTGTTGTCACACTGTCTAAAAAACGCATCCTGAAGATGGGCGAACGCCCGAAACCGGTCGATGACCACAAAATGAAGCAGGCTACCACGGAAAATGTCTCTGATACCACTTTACTAGTTTTTTTTTTTTTACGTTTTTGCGATTTTCTCAAAAATGGGTCCAACGATTTTCTTCAAACTTGATATACCAACTACACCATACTAACAGCTACAACTTTTATTTAAAACATTTCTCCGGGAAAAATTCATTTAAGGGCACTTCTGGGGGAGGGGTGGGGTTAGGTTTTCATCTAAAGTGCTATTTCAGTTTAATTAGACAATTCTGCCATCTAAATAATGATAATTAAAATTGAATATGTTCTGAAATTCCGAGTTTGAAAAAATCGGATAACCGGAAGTGCGTTTACTTTATCAGTTTACTAAATGATTTCTTCACTTTTTCGTGATTTTCTCAAAAATGGCTCCGGCGATTTTCTTGAAACTTCCAGTATAAACTAAACATGCAAAGATCTAAATCATTTATTTAAAACATTTCTCTGGGACTTTTAGGGGAGGGGTGGAGTTACAGCTTCCTCTAAAGTGCTATCATAGTTGATTATAGAATTCTTCATCCAAACAAATTAATTAGAAATAAATACATTGCTAACATTCTGAGTTTCAAGAAAATTAGTAAACCGGAAGTGCACTTATACTGAACAGTTTTTCATTTTTCGACGAATTTCGTTAAATTTGGTACACAATGTATAAAATTTGTTAATTATAATTTTGAACTGGAATAAGAGAAAGTTGTGTGAGTGTTTCACACCAGATTTTTTTTTTAATTAAATTGAGTTGAATTTAGACATGTTCCGTTTTACTCGCCCAGCACCCTCACTTTCCAACTTCAAGGGTCGCAACTGATATGTTTCTATCTATGCAGCGAGCATTCCATTAAAAAAAAAAATCGTTTCAACAGTTAGCGAGAAAATTCGAAAAACTCAAAAATGTTTTCAATAAAATTGCAATTCCGATTAACCCGATTTCCTTCAAATTTGGAATCAATGTTTCTAATGTGAATTGATCGAATTGGGTGGTAAAACCATATAATATAAAGTGGTACTTTAAAGGCCACTTTTTATGGTGGAAGCTTTAACCATAACGCTTCTGCCCCTCCTGAATCCAAAAAATCATTTTTCTCGGGAATTGTTTCAAAAAAAGTGATAGGTATTTATGTGGAAGTTTAAAGAAAAAACCCACTTTGTATAGTGTTACTTCCGGTTGTCCTATTTCGATCAAAATCTTATTGGCAGACTAGCACTTAAACTAAATATCAAGTTTGACCTTTCCGCGAATTTCTCTTTTCAAGTTATACTAATCATACACATACACAGACACAGACCAAGTTCAAAAAACCACTTTTACGGAGGACTCAGGAGACCTCAAAACATTTATATCCGGTGAAAATTCGATATCGCAATTTTGACACGATCGCAGTAAGAGAAAGTAAAAATCCAGTTATATTCTGAAAACCAATATAATATTGCAACTTATCTAATTTTTTTTTTTTTAGTTATCTTGATTTAATTGAAAACGGCTTCATCGAATTTTTCCAAAATTTGCATTCTGTAAAATTATATATATATTTTACATGTTAAATCGGTTCTATGAGTTTTCCAATTGCTATATCCAAGGTAGTTATATCAACTAGTTCCTAGGTCCTTATACACCTAGTATAATGTGTGGTTCCCCCACAACTTTGTTTAGACGTTAGACATTAAACATTAGACAAATTATATGTTTAAAAATCAATAATAAATTTATTATTGCAGTCAGTGAAAGACGCCTCACACTAGATTTTTCTTCTATATTACTGAATTTTTCTCTTCATTATCTTTGTATAACACTTTTCAGAAATATACGGAATTGTAAGTTTTTTACGCCGCCTTGAATTAGAGGAAATTTAAGAAACTTAGATTTCTTTCCTGAAGGAAGCCATCATACGGATATATACCCTTGCTAACATCCCTTAATGTTTTATATAGGAGTTTCTTGCTACATATGTACATGAAATCAGTATAATCTGTTCCTAATTTCCTGGTAAGATTCTGGTAATGTATGTGTGTGGGAACCCGGTAGTTGAAGTAAACAATCAACAGTTGTTCAGATCTCCTGAGATATATCCTTCTTCTCCACACACGTACACACACACACTCTCAGTTTGTGTTGTATCCACCAGCATTTCACACCAAACTACCCGCCCACATAGCCTATACAACCCTCTTCCTACTATCTCTAGGCCTCAACTATACTAAGTACATCACTAGTGAGTTTTAGTGCTATAACACAGTTCGTGGGAACTTACTATTACCCCATAATGCAGCACTAACCCAAGTATATAGAATAGAGTGTGACTTCCGTTTCCGTCTTAGACGCTGCTTACTCTTGTATGCCCCAACCCTTATACACCCTTCTACACTTGTCTGTACTACCTTACACACCCTCCACTCCACGGAGACGTTTGGAGAGGGAACCACTAATAATACACATAAACATAATTCTGCCTTAGTCTTAATTAGTGAAGATTGATTTTATTTTAAATATTCTGGAAACCGTTTTAATTAACTGTGTCTTTCGGAATATTGAAATACTACAGGTGTTAAACAGATTGTAACAGAATCTTTCGTTTTAGACAGAACTTGGCTAGGTTTATAGTGGAATTATTATATATTTGTAGATGTTTTACTTAACTCCAAACACAATATACAGAAATGGTGGGGTATATGTGTCTATCCAAGGGAAGTGATTACACTGAAATCCAGCAGAGAGCGCCAGAAAACATCGAACAAGCCTATATAACATTTTGGTGTTTTGCATTAATGAGGAGATTAACCATAATTATAATATTAAAAACATTAATGACTACTTCTTTTAATTTTCAAATTTCAAAAACTGCACGTGTCGGCCTAATGAGGCTATCCTCAGTAGTACACTAAAACATTGTAACCTTACTGAAACCTATATAACATTTGAAATTTTACCGACACTGCATCTTCAGAAAACCTTCAATTCAATTTTTCCGGGAATATGTTACAATTAGAAGTGCAAATAGCATTCCAAGTTTGGGTCTTGTTCAGAAAGCGGATGCCACCAGTTTTTGTTGTTGGAATTGTTTACATTTTAGTACCAGTACACAAATAAAATGTGTACACTGCAGTAGATGAAACATATTAATGTCCAGCATGATTTGCTGGAATAAGTCCCTTCTAACATATCGTTGGAGCCACATAAATTCACACAGATATGGGAACCTAGAAGACACCTTGATGTCCTACATTCTAACTTGTTTCTTCGTTTTTCGATGGCCCCCACAGTCCTTGAAAAATTGAGTCAAACCCCATGACATGCAATGGAAATCCCACGGAATTAAGATATAAACTGAGAAGGGGAGGATAGTCATTAGGTTTATAGGAGACGAAACAGAATGATTTACGAGCAAAGATCAAATATTGAGATATGAAAGTAAACAACAAATATCGAGCAAAACACTGTCAGAGATATAAGTAGTGGCGTCCGCTTTTTGAACACGACCCTCTCCCAAGTTCAAAGAAAATAGATGTATTTGTATTTTCAAAAAAATCTGATGAAAAAAACCTATTCAGTGACGTCTCACTTCCAATTAACCAATTTTCTTCAAATTTGGAATTCTAGCGATGCATTTAATGTGGCTTCATATTATTTAGATAATGGAACCACTAGAGCCTCACGCTTGTGCTAAAGCCGTCCCTATCTTATTAACCTAAATATGTCTAATTTCTGTCAATATGTCTGTATAAACGAGAGAAGGAGAAAGAGATAGACGACAAAAAAAAGATGTCTTCCTAGGCCATGTGAAACTAGAACCAACACTGGTAGACTGTGGTGGTTAGATATATATTTATACTTCCTAGTTTGTGTTTCCTTCCTGTTAATGTAGACTATCGTGACTTTATGTGAGAAATCTTTACCTTTCTCAAAACATCTAACCGACCGACATTACTGTGGCGACCAACGTGCGCGCACACTATCATACACACACACACTCACACACACATTGATGTAATGGTTTTGATCTCTTACAAAACTTCCTCTCCCTCACCCCCCGAGTTACGCACAGATATAGGACAAATATGTTGGAAATAAGAGGGGGGTGTGAATATTTGTGTGTATGAATGTGAGTAAAAACAAAATAAAAATGAAAAACAGATTTTTAAACCAGATTGTGAGAATTACCAAACTATTGCGTTTCCTTTCTTTATGAGTGTCTGGTAAATGCTTTTAACTTCCCCAGACATTATCACTTGAACATTCATTGAGGATATCCGCAGAACACTTGTTATCATTATCCGGTGAATTTGAAATCTTCCCATCCCGTCTAGTGGCGGTATTATTGTTGCTTCCTGTTGAACACATAATCTATCAAGTTTCGCTAAATGATAGAGCTCGTCGGTTTTAGCGAATCCATTGTAATCAATCTTTCAAACTAATCATTCGTATGCTAAATGACCTGACATTAGAAAACAAATCTGGTATGGAACACTCAAATGCCTTTTTTTACTGTTATTAATACAATTACATACATAAAATTACAAATTTTCTTTAAACTTCATTTTATACATTAAGATACCTATATACAATATACAAATAATAGTACCTACCCAGTCAGGAAGTAGAAATGTGTTTACATGATTGTCCAATAGAGAGCCAACAATATTGCACAATCCAAATAACATTTGGTTATTTTTTAATGCCTTAAAAAGGGAAGGGAATAGCGTACTGGATTCCCAAGTGGAGGTTCGAGTCCAGCTGCGCTGCCTTAGATTTTTTCTTCCTAGTAGCCTCTACAGCTCACTGTCCAGTGATGGGCAGTGTTGTCTGTATCGAATGAACACTGTTCGGAGGCCAGCACTGCACTGAGAAGGCTCCAGGCGCCAATGACCATAGATGTTGACGCGCCTCAAATTAAAAAAAAAAAATGCCCTAAATTATGCAGAACTCCTTGAAGACCCTTTTTTTTGAAAAATCGCTTTATGGTCGTTTTCGGGAAAATTATAAAAAATAAAATCTTAATGAACTTATTCTGTAAAGACGTAATTCCCATAAATCCAATCAGCCTCCAATCACATTTACTTGGAACGGGATATAGTGTTTGAAATCCGGTAAATCACTTACACTACTGGAATTGGGAACTGAGTTTTAACTGAAAGGTTTTCCAGGGTATCCCACAACTGGAGCCGCTGGAATGGTCTACTCCCTATGAATCAGAAGTGAATAAGGGTAGCAAATTTAATCTGGGCCAGTTGCATGTTTTTATCTGGGATTTCAATTGTTGTTTTTGTTATGCATATAACCCTCTCTTCACAGTCTCTTCGACGCTGGTTTCGACTTTTGTTGGAATTGGGTGTTGAGCCCACTGCCCCTTGCGGAGGTCCACATCTACGGTGCGTTTTCAGTATAGTATTGATTATTCATGAAGTGAACTGTTTCTTTTTTGGTTAGTGTTATATTTTCTGATAACATCTTTCATTTTAATGTCGATCAATTAATCTTTTGTTTGTTTTTATTTTGCATATTGTAAAACTGTTATTTGATTTTATAATGCTGTCTCCCTGGGTTATTGTTTAATTATACATTATATTATGCTCTAATAAAATGTCTTAGCCAAATGTCTGGCATTTAATTAGTAACGCGCATGACTGGACTTGAAAAAAGCATTACAAATTACACAGATAAATGAAGTTTTTAATCTTTTTTTGTTTGTTTTTTTTTAGTTAAAAATAAAAAATTAAACTAATCTCGTCAAAATGTTATTTCATCTTTACTGTAACGGTACAAATGTGTTTTTACTAGCCGCCTTAATCTAAAAATCAGTTTTTCTACGTAAACCACAGGGCTGCCAACTTCTGTTTAAATCCCCTCAATGTTTAGTTTCTCTATCTCTTTTCTTTTTCTTACTCTTTAGGGAATTTATTTAAATAACAGATGCTTAGGTGTGTGTTTGTATGTCTGCTTTTAAAAACTGTTTCCTAAAAGATGGAAACAAAAACAAAACAAAAAATATGGCGGAAGTGTGACGGTTTTGCCTCATTAAGAATGGTAGTGATTTGTACCAAACGTATCCCTTCAATATATATGTATGTGTGTATATGTGTGTCTGTCTCTTCAATATTATCAAAATAGGGAAGCAAGGAAAACTGTCTTTCTAAATAAATAGAACTACGTACTAGATAAATAGTAATTTTTTTGTTTGCCTCTATTTAACTCTTAAACTTAAACCTCTTAATACTTCGCCGTGGTTAATTGCGATTAAAATCTTTCAAATTGTAATTCCACTTAATGAAAAATAAGCCTTTAATTTGTTCGGCTTATTATTTTTGATTTCACTTAGTGCTATAAGAACAAGTATATTCTATTATAAGAAGCGTTCCAATCTCATAGATTTCAAAGCCTTCAGACAAAAATCCTCCGTCGCATTGTCGACGCCCCTTTTTATGTCCCCAACCGTACCATGCACAACGACCTGAAGATCCCGTTTGTCAACATCTCGCAAAATCACGATACAACAAATTCACAGTCAGCTATCCCCACATCCAAATCCCCTCGTGCAAGCCCTATATTCATACGCACTTCTAGGCAATTCCATGCAGTTGTAATTATTCAATAAAGAAATAAAAAGAGGGGAGGGGGGTTTGAAAAACATAAAAACGTGTTGTATGCATGTAAACAACTGTCACATGACAGATAGCGTTTGAATTTCTTTTTTTTCCTTAAGACCTTAAAACGTATATTTTCGGTGTAAACACAATTTCGAAACTTTGACATGATCGCAATACTTCCTCTTACCAACAATAGAAGAATGTGAAATATACGTTTGTAAAGTAAATCCTCAGCTCTATTTCAATGTATTATCATTTATTGAATAACTTTGATTAGCACATATCTCCCAATAAAATTTACTGTTTTTTTCAATTTATATTTGCCATTTTGTATTTCCTATTAGTACAGTCCGGGTTTCCTTCAACAATTACTAAACGCTTATAACAATTGTCACGGTAGAGAGATAGAGAGATAGTACAAAAATTCCATTAGGAAATAATTTGACATATTTCCCAAATGATAACAATTTGATGGCACCAGTGGTGTTTATTGTTTTCAAATCTATTATGAATAGTTTTGTATTGGTTTAGTAGTTTATAGTATGATGAATGACACATGAACATTGTTTTATTAAACAAAGTGTTAATGAAGTATATATACATGCATATAGTGAACTAGTAAACTCGTTTGAATGTATTCATGTTTGTGTAATATTCATTGGAATTGGGTTTGAGAGTTTGAGGGAAGTGTTAATAAAGAGAGAGAAGGTAAGTGCGAGAGAGAGGTGATTGGAGATTTGCTAAGGGGAAACATGCGGGAAATGAAAGGAAACCGGCCTATTACCGGCTGGGCTAGATCTACTGATTTGTTTAACATTGTCCTAGGTCCCTAGTTCTCTGGGTAGAATGTCTGTTGTTCGTGCCATGTATCCGTAGTTAGCAAAACTGGGTAACCAGTTTATGTATATACAGTGAAACCTATTGTAAAGCCGGCCTTCCCCACTCTATACTATACATAACAGTTTGCCCCTTACTCAACATCAAAACATTAAACTGAGACGTCCAGTTTAGTTAGGACAGTTAGACAGACAGACAGTCCAGGCCCGGAGAAAACTATATGGCCACCCACATACTATAGTGGGCCTAGTGATGATGATCATCTTGTTGGATAGGGCCATTGTCCTGGCTACTTTATTACACAAAGGCCTCTCCGCTCACACACACACACACACACCAGCGCGTGTGACATGTATGATGATAAAGGACGATATTGTCTCCAACCCACTCAGTCACTTACATACTAACATATCCCACTATTTTAGAAATATGCAAATTAAGTAGGAAAAATCTGGTGTGAAACACTCGTACAACTTTCTCTTAGTGCAAATTACACCGTTAGAATTGACAAATTCTATTCAAACATTCAATTCTTACTATAGATGCTTAGTTGCCTTCAATTTACATGCATGTTTGAATATAAACTTAATAAAAACGACTTTTTCGTAGAAATATAACCTCTCCTTTCCACCGAAACCCACCTTAAATAAATTTTCTCAGAGAAAAGTTTCATACAAAAGTGATAGGTCACTGCATGTATAGTTAGTATACCAAGTTTAATGAAACCCGCTGGTATTTTTATGGAGAAAATAGCAGGAAACTGAGAAAACTGTTCAGTACAGTCACACTTCCGGTCAACCTATTTTCTTCAAACTTGGAATTTTGGAAACATATTTAATTAAAATTACTATTGTATGGATGACAGGATTGTATAATAAATTATAATTAGCACTGTACAGGAAAGCATAACCACCACCCCGACCCTAAAATCCCTGTTACATGAATTTTGCCGGAGAAATGTTTCAAATAAAAGTTGTAACTTTTTATATGTGAATTTATATTACAAATTTAAAGAAAAACAAACGTTGGACCCATTTTTCAAGTTCAAGTTTGAACTTTCTGCAATTTTCCATTTTTAAGTTATGATGACACACACACACACGCACAGAATGAGAGGGAGGGCTATTTCTAGAAGCCCTTTTTCGGACTCAGGGGACCATAAAACTTGTCTTTCCGGTGAAAACTCAATTTCAAAAATTTGACGCGATTGCAATACTTTCTATTATCAGCAATAGTGGAAAATAAAATCTGGCTTGAAACACACACATGACTTTTTCTTTGCTATTTACAGAGTTTTCATTTGTGACTTATTGCTATTTATTTATACGGTTCAGAATCTTCCAATATTATCAAAATAGGGAAGCAGAGAAAACTGTCTTTCTAAATAAATAGAACTACGTCCAGATAAATAGTAATTTTTTTTTTGTCTCTATTTAACTCTTAAACTTAAACCTCTTAATACTTCGCCGTGGTTAATTGCGATTAAAATCTTTCAAATTTTAAGTCCACTTAATGAAAAATAAGCCTTTAATTTGTTCGGCTTATGATTTTTTATTTCACTTAGTGCTATTCTATTTTTTATTTCACAAGTATATTCTATTATAAGAAGCGTTCCAACCTCAATAGAATTCAAACCCTTCAGACAAAAATCCTCCGTCGCATTGTCGACGCCCCTTTTTATGTCTCCAACCGTACCATCCACAATGACCTGAAGATCCCGTTTGTCAACATCTCGCAAAATCCTGATATAACAAATTCCACTGTCACCTATCCCACCATCCAAATCCCCGCGTCCAAGCCCTATATTCATACGCACTCCTAGGTAATCCCAAAAGACGGCTGAGTTAATAATTTCACATATAACTGAAAATATATATAAGTTCATTCGATATCTAATATAAAAGTCGAACTTACGGTTTTCTTCATAAGTTATGATTTTCTACATACTAACAATTTTGGTCTAGCATTAAATTCTTAGCCTTCACGCGTTGATCTATTGGCTAGCGCACTCGCGTTCGGTATGAGAATTCAAGGTTCGATTTTTGTGAAAGGCAAAGTCGGTGTTGACCCAGCATCGTGAGAAAAAGTGGGAAGCTGAAGTTGATGGCGCACCTAGTTAGCGAAAGCTGGAAACGGCGAAAGAACCGCGGAGTGCTTACCATATCCCTTACCCCGAATAAAAATCACCGTCTGGCAAGCCTTAGTCTATTATCAGCTGTTGCGCCATAGGTTTAATTAAATTAAATTAAATTCTTATTAATATTGTGTAGTTGATAGAATGTATAATATATTGAAATGGCACTTTAGAGGGAAGCGTAACGTCACCCTTTCCCCCGCCCCCTAGAACACCCCATAAATAATTTGTCCGGGAAATATTTCAAGTAATAGTTGTAGCTCTGTATATAACTAGTTGGTATTCAAAGTTAAAGAAAATCTTTGGAGCCGTTTTTGTAAAAAATCTCAAAAACTGAAAAGTATATTCATTAAGTAAAGTCCAATGTTGAACATCAGCATCTTAGTGTCAAGTCCCCTGATAGAACTTAAATGAAATACCACTAAGTTTCAGCGATGTTCCGTCTTTAGAAGATCTCAACACATGCGTTACCAGTGAAAATTCCATTTCGAAAATCTGACATGGTCGCAAAACTTCCTAATATCAGAATTTAGAGAAATTAATAAAAAATCAACCAAATGACAACGTTTCACGACTTTCTTGTATGATGAAAATAAAGTAGAATAATGTTAATGGACTAAAAATATTTACGAATTCTAAACTCATTCCACTGTTACAAAAACCACTGTATAGTAAAGGACCATATTGCTTCTTAAAGTCCTTCCAAGTTTTATAGATCTTATACCCTTTTATTGCTTCTATTTTTGGATATTTTAAAAATGATTGATAATCTAGTAAGTTTATGTTGGTTACAATCATCTACTTATGTCTGTCTGTCTGTCAGCTTGGGCTGAGTGTTAAGGGGTGATCCTGGTAAGAAAATGGTGGGTTTTTAACATTTAAAATCTGTTTTTAGGAAATGTTATTTATAGAATTTTGAACTCCGCCCTTTTAGAAAAGATATTTAAGCTCCACCCACTCTATGAGAGTTCTAAATCGGTTCAGTTCGTCTGGCAGTGTTCCTTTTCCTCTTCTTGTTCTTTCATCTATCTATCCATCTATCGTTTTCACCCTCCCAGAACTTTGTAATACAGACATATCTGGCTTTTTGTTCCACTGTTGAGGGAACATGGTATTAAGAGGAAATAAGTAGATAACCTTTGTTTTAAATATACCATTCCAAATGATGGGGAAATATCAATTTCCATTATCTTTATGTGTTTCTATTTCTCTCTCTCTCTCTCTCTCTCTTTATATTTTTACCACACCTTGTCTATCTTTATTGGAATGAGAATCAAAGTATATACCATTTAAAGGGTATATTCCATCAATAAGTAAATTCAGAGCCAGCTCTAGGAAACGCGGAGCACCACGCAACAGTTCTGCGCGAGATGATTATATAATTTGTCAAATTGTTAATTTTAATATTAAATACTACTTTTCTTTATTATATTATTAACTTTCTTAATGATTAATGATTTTAAAGGATTTGGTCAGAATTCATTTACTTATTTTTATTTTTTTTAATTCGCATAGCGAATTTGCCTCCTACACAATAAAAATTGTCAATAAAACGTGGAAAATTGTAGAAAGCGGAAGTCGCGTGAATGTGTTTCACAACAGATTTTTCATTTTTCATTTTCAAATGCAATAAAAATACAAGTCCCATTTATTGTGATAATATTGTATCGAATAATATCGATTATGTGACATATTGTAACTTTATCGTTGTATTCAATATATTGAATTCTTGAAAGTAGAGCAATTTGTTTGACTGTGAAATTTATGTGTGAAATTATCAGTAAAAAAAAAAAAAAAAATCAAATTACTATAGTTCATCACATCTCTTACAGTATTATCCAAT
Source organism: Triatoma infestans (assembly GCA_011037195.1). Lineage (NCBI taxonomy): Eukaryota > Metazoa > Arthropoda > Insecta > Hemiptera > Reduviidae > Triatoma > Triatoma infestans. The sequence continues at coordinate 47,331 of JAAEAF010002422.1, read as the reverse complement.
TGGTTCGCGTATTGATATGGTTACAGATTTTCTTTATGGAACACCATGGATAAAAAAAAACAACAAAAATTGGTAAGCTAAAAGGGCATCCACCTTCAAGTGTGACCAAATAAACAGTGAAATATCCACTTATATGGCCATTAAATGTGCCAACCAACCTTAGCGCAATTTTTATAGTAGAACAATTTCAAACAATCGAAACGAATTGTTCTCCTATCGTGTTCGCGGAAATAATTTGCTGATATTTTATATATAGTTTATTTCTTAGTTTTTTTATTTTATTTTTGACACTATTTTTCAACGGTTATCCCGCCTTCTTTCTTAGATAACAATTTTGTGATTCCAATAGCAAAGGAACTGCGCCATTTTGTAAGTAAAAAGTAGTAATTTTCTTTAACTCTCTCGCTCTATTTTTCATTCCTTTTAGCTAGCTTTTATCTGGTGTAATTTTCCATCTGATTCATTCATCCATTAGTGACAAATTATTACCATTAATTGAATCACATAATGTGGAAAATTTAAAAAAAAAAAAATCTGGTGTGAAAACTAACAAAACTTTTCTAATAATTATAAGATTCACAAATTTTCTTTACTTATTTGTAACTTTTACTCAATTGACCGGTTAACATAAGTATAAATTTAGTAGGGAGTAGAAATATGGTCGGACTTAAGGCAGGTACATTACACTGTATTCCAGAAGCAAGCGCTAAGCTTTCAACAAAAACCAATTAAAGAAAATCATTGTGGCCACCATTTTCGAGAAAATTCCGAAAAAACTCGATATTCCGATTCCGCAAACTCGTACTTCCGGTTAATCGAAGCAATGTACTATAATATTAGTAGATGATAGAACTATACATTGTACTAAAGTGGTGGTAATTTACACAAAAAAAAGTTGTTGTGGTGGTTCCGCAGAGCTGGAAAGCATCAGAGACATTTTCCGTGATAGCCTGCTTCATTGGTTCAATTCAAGTATATAAACCGAATTTGCTCTGTGCAAGTCAGTGTTATCACACTGTCTGACAAACGCATCCTGAAGATGGGCGAACGCCCGAAACCGGCCGATGACCACAAAATAACCACGGAAAATGTCTCTGACAAAAGAAAAGCTTAACATTGCTGCGCCCACCCCCCAAAAAATAAATTTTCCTGGAAAAAGTTTGCAAAATATTCAGTAAAATAGTTCTCGTACTCCCGGTTGACTGGTTTTTCACCCCAACCTTTTTATCAGATAACGGTGGCAGTACCCTAAACGGAATATGAAATTTGAGTCCAAGTTTTTTCAGCCACCTTTCCTTGCCACGTTGTTAGTTATTTTGTACGTCAACATGTTCTGGACTTTATTATGTTTTCCCCAGGTCATTGCGTTTGCCCTGTACCATTTTCAAATTGATGAAATATGAACTCAATCCGTAATTTGCGAAAGCACTGGCTTTCGGTTAGGATCACAATATTCAGATACCTATGCTTCCGGTCGAGGTTGAATGGGATCCATTTTCTAATTACGTGAATTTTCGCCTGAAAGATGGTGAAAATTCGCCCTTAACTCTGTATGCCCATACACTTCAGCCCCAGTTTTCTCAAGGTTCTCGAACCATCTGTCAATAAAACACATTGATTGTACTAATTACCAACAAACATAATCACCACCACTTAATATTCAGTTCAACAAAACGGTTAGTAAAATGTCAAGCCCAAGTTTATAGAAAGTTAGATGAGTATTGCTATTGCAGACCTTTTTTTTTTTTTTTTTTAGTTTGGAATTAATAATCATAATTAAAGCTTGATGAAAATAACGGATGTTGATTGAAATAACTGCTACCGTGTGATCGGGTTGGAAATGATGATTTTAACGGGATTTGTCTCTCTTTGAGCGGTAAGAGCGGAAGTATTTTTGTGATTATATCCATGATGGGTATGAACTGAGAGCAGGCACAGGATCCTCTCTCCGTCACCTCTTTCTCATCATCATCACCATTGCCAGTGAAAGAGAGAACTTACCAAAGAGAGAGATCAATATGTCGTCATACTCTGTGGGTTTGTTTTAAGTCTAAAGCAAAGTGCCAACCCACAAACCTACTCACACTAAGTTCCCAACCCAAGCAACCCCGCTATCACTGCCAGCTTCTGTTTAGTCGTTGCCGCTTTCATTCCAAGAGTCCTTGATGCTTTTACCAGCACTATTCACACACACACACACACACATTAGTATAGCCAGCATATTTGTGTGTGTGTGTGTGTGGGTGTGTGGTGGAAGAGAGAGAGAGAGAGAGAGACGCTCAGTTGTAATCGGACTTGAGTGGTACTGTCTCTTTTGAGGGCGGTACGCAGTGCGCTGGGTTAGATAGGAAATGGGCTGGGTGTAGAGCTCTTTTCTATCTGTGTTTTAGCAATACGGATAATGGTAAATCCCCAGCTATACTCTCAGCAATGCGGAGAGAGAGAGAGAGAGAGATACAAGAGCAAAGAGTGTCTCCTCTGAATATAGTGGGGAAAGTGTATGGAGGCCACTTCTTGTCTCTACCCATGAGTTTTGCCACTTCTTGCCACTTTATCCATCGTTACAAAACCCAAACCTGTAACCATCCAACCAACTCCTTTTATACAGTGAGCTACCAACTAAATAGATTGTATATACCTTGAATCCGACCACTTCTACATACACTGCTTGCTGTATACAGCATATATATATACTTGCGTGTCGTCATACACACACACACTCACACACAAATAATACGATTTATACAACCGTCAGGTTGTAATACAGCACTAGTCTTTCGATCTCATTTTAACCCTCTTGGCAGCTCCGTTTGCAACCTCTCCCACAAACACACACACACAAACACAACTAAAGCACAAAAAACATATAAAGAGCACATTCACTTATATGAGAGAGAGAGAGATAGAGTTGAATAAAAAAGCAGTGGGTGATTTTTAGTGGATTGGGTGTTGTACGAAGAAGAAGGTAAAATAAAAAACGAACCAAAAAACGAAGATAAAAAACTACAGATAAATCAGTGTGAGAAGTAAAGTAAAAAAAGAAGAAAAAAAATGTTACTCCCCCACTATGTCCACATTTCATTCATTCTATTTGTATTCGATCTGTGTCCACAAACTGTGGTATAAAGAAAAACAAATCATGTGTGAATTACTCACGAGACGTCCTCTCTTTTTTCGAACTAAAGTTCCATGGATTTTAAAACCCATCTCTATACGTCCAATGTTTACAAACACAATATTATATTAATCTTTAGACTCTGATTCTGTACACATTATGTCCTCCTTCAAATAGTCACTTCAATTGTGAATTTTTTTAGAAAAAAAGAAAAACCTTGACTTTGTCTTGCGATATATTAATATTTTTACGTCACTACTTGAAAACAAAACAATATACAGCTACCGAAGCTATGCCTGCTGTATGAAATGTGCTGAAGGAAGATGTCCTTGATCAGCGTACTGCTCGGCGTTGGTTTCAAAGATTTAATACTGGTGATATGACCTTCACCGTTTAGGTTCAGGGCCGGCCATCATGTGACGATGTTGATTTGGCTTTACGGGAAGCTGTCCGAATTAAAACCAACATAAGTATTCTTGCACTCTTGTTGCAGAACACTAACTAAAGGTACCGTTAGTATGTATGTGAACTGCATAGCTTAATAATGAATCGCAGTAAGTTCACAGTTGACATTATTCCATTTGGGTATCACAACGGGATCCAACAGGAATTTACCTCTGAAATTTGCTACCCGAAGTATCATGCACTGAATAAATTTTGCAATTTCTTGTGATTTTCTCGAGAAAACTGCTCCAACAATTTTTATTAAACGTGGCATATTAACAACACATACAAAGAACTACAACATTTAATGAAACATTTCTTTGGAAAATGTTACTTGGGGAGTAGCGAACCCACGGGTTACCAAAACTCAGTACTCCATGCACTTCGTCAGAACATACACTCTACCCTTTACAGACAAGGACAAACACAGTACACAACCTAGGGCCTCCATCCCTAGTTAATTGGCGTAAGCCAAGGGAGAAGGAAGGGGTTAGCTCAGTGGTAGCTCAGTCGAATCCAGCATGCTGCCCTTAGGATTTTCTCTTCCTAGAGAGCCTCTACAACTCACTGTCCGGTGATGGGCAGTGGTGTCTGCAGCTAGGGACCACGGAGAAGGCTCCTGGGGCACAATGATATTTCAGGTCGCAGTGCAATAATCCTCTACTATAACAAAAAACAGTTTCAATTATGTAATTGATATAAAATTGAAGACAAGCAAACATTTAGTCAAAATTATTAGTTTCAGGGAAATTTGTCATTTCAATCTGTGTAAACTACATCAAGAGAAACTACATAGGAAGTCGTGTGAGTGTTTCACATCAGATTTTCGAGTAACTATTGATTGTTTAAATAAACACAATTAACATTTTTCCCTGTCTTAACAACCGTTTTCAGCAACCATATAATCCATTATGGTGTGAAATATCTATAAAGTGTTTAAATCTCATTATCCTTATATATAATATCATTTAAGAAAGAGAACGAGCTGGTAAAAGTTAACTAGAAGCCGGCAATGTACTGGTGTAGGATGCTGTTGTGTTGATGTGAAAGCTGTTGCCGGTTGTGTAGTTAGCTGAAGATATTTTCATGTAATACAGGTTCACAGCCAGGTAGAGTACAGAAAGATAGAAACAGGCCCAGCGTGTAGAAGACAACGACAACGACTTACTGGCTGTGCAAGAAGTGGGAATGCTTTTAGCATGCTATAAAAACACCCCCGCCCACACTGTGACCGCTTGGTATAAAGCTTGTAAACTGATAATAAAGGTGTCTTACTAGGTAGGTAATTTAAAGTTAACTTCAATGTTACACAACCTTCACGGCTTCTCCTTTCGCTTGTTTTTATTGTTTTCCTCTTTTCCTTTTATTTCTTCTTCTTCTTGTTCCTTCCTTCTACATCTTCCACTTCTTCACGTACTTACAGACGACAGTTAGAACATATTATAACTACTACTGAAACATAAACCCATCTTATGGTTTGGCAACAGTATAAAAATGTATATATGTGTGTGTGTGTTTGTATTTGTGTTGTTTTCTGTTCATATAAGCGAATCAGAAAGAGATCTGAAAAAAGAAAAATCTGGTGTTTTCATACAACTTTTTCTTACTGCTGAATGCAATTATTTATAAAATGATACATTTTCTTTAAACTTCAAACTGTTAGAAAGACAAAGTATTATAATCGTGTCAAATTTTCGATATCGAGTTTTCACTTAAACTATCAATTTTGTGCTTGCTATGATTTTTCGTTTTTGAGATATTCTGTTCGCTCACAGTCACACATACAGACCATTCGCTAAAAACGTTTTTTTTTTCGTATTCAGAGGACCTCAAATCATGTATTTCCGGTGAAAACTCAATTTGGAAGATAAGGTAAAAAGGTAATGTTACTGATTCTTCTTAAAATAACTCTCGACTGTTAAAGATGATGGAATCAAAACGATTTTTTTTTCGACGGTATATTCAACTTTAGTACAACATCTACGACGCAACATTCTTAAATTTTGGCTAGCAGTATATTAATGATCAAATTAATCATCATTTTATATAAAACCAATAAAAAGCTTAATAATCAAACGAAGAAAATAATAATAATAAAACTAAGTAACGACCTTAAACCACGTAACACTCTGAGAAGGTCATATTGATCACAGAAAGAGAGAATGAAGAATTCTTGAAATATATCACAGTGATTATGGAATTTTCACTTCATGTCTTGTTTTTTTGTTTTTTTACGTAAAGGTCAGATGGCCCATTATCACTATTTTTTTTAGTTTGATGGAAATTATATTGTGTGTCCAATCTGAATTTCCTATATTTTCTAGAAGACACAGATTCCTACCATTCTTATAGTTTTCACCTTCATGGTGCAATAACATTAAAGAAGAATTCTTTGAATTCCATTTGATTTTCTGGAGGAACATTACCCATTTTTTTTTTTATTCTATGTCATTATTCCAGTGTGAACGATATTTTAACATTGAACATAATTTTCAAAGTGATGAACTATTCGTTTGAAGAAAATTGTTGAAAGGTTTTTATTATCATAATTATTCAAAAATATTGTTATGGTTTAAGAAGGGATATGAATATTCAAAGATGCTGGGGAATCATGCCTTTTTACTTATTTCATCTTAGGTTCACTAAATATTGCGCCTAACATTTCCAATAAAATTTGAAATTATTATTATTATTTGTTGAAACTGTTGGGTAATATATACATACGTAACAGCTGGGTTCAGTATGACATACTTATTGTTTACAAGGGTTATAGTACAATAGTATTAAATATACAGTTCAGTAAAAAAGAAAACAAACTGTCCAAACAAAACAAACTTCTTTTAATTAAATACAAAATAGCATTATAACAGAAGAAGACTAATCACTTGTTAGGAAAAGCCTCAATTTCAAAGAATTTGTAAGAAACTGAAATTATGTTCCAATGTTCATACTCATTTATATTTAATAAAGAGTCAATATGAATTTCTTCCCAATTAAATTTGACAATGTTGGACTCCTGAGAATCTAACTGCATAAGTTTTTTAAAGCACATTTGGTATCTGTTGTTTAGCATATTCAGCATTTTCAGCCACCATTCAACCGCCAATTTAAAAACGTTTAATTTTAGGTTACTTTGCCTCATTACCGGTTGTACAAGGTGGCCATAACATAACAACTTTAAAAAATTTATCTGGTATTTTATCCGTTGTAGCATACATATTTATTTACTTGCTGACCGGTTTCGGATTTTCATCCATCGTCAGAGCAAATTCACCAATTTCGTTAGAGAGTTCACTTCAACGTAATGTTTCTGTTACTTGTTATTCACACTTGTTAGTTGTATATAATTATGTCATATGTAATAATCATAATAATTATGTCATATAATAAGTATGCATGCTACGACGGATAAAATACCAGATGTTATCCAGCATTGCGGATCCATTCACATATTTAAAAAATTTACTTTGGACTATATTATCCAGATATCTCACTTGCGCCAAATCTCACTGGCGTATAACAGGACCGAACGGACTATACTCTCAAACAAACGAATTTTGACGGGTCCAAGAGACGGAGTAATATTTCGCTAAGATACTTCGCACGGCGCTGGATGCCAGTGATTGCTTTATCAATATTGGTAGCGAGACTAAACAAACCAGAGTTGGAGACAATAATTCCCAAGTATCTAATCGAGCTTACTGTTTCCAGTGGTTCGTCTGTATAAAACAGGACCTCTTTAGTGGACCTACCATGATCTTTTTTTAATACAGTACTTTTGTTTTTTAAGTATTAACCGTCACTTGATTTAAGATGCAATAATCTATCAGAACTCTCAGTTTCTTTTGAGCTTCAACAAAGGTGCTTGAAAGAAGGACGGCATCGTTGGCATATACTAACGCGGCGATACCCACTTTGTGATCAATGGCCGCGGTACTGCAACTATTATGTATGAAATAATAAAATTTGAAATGACAGATGTTAGTTTAGCACAGGCCCCCCCTTGATATTTGCAATAAGAAAACCCTCGTTTTTTTTTTCAGGTTCAAGTATTAAAGTTAGTAATTGTGAATGGAACCGACTTTGGACCGAAAATACAAAGGACAATATCAAAGTTGTGGTTATTTATTCAGACTATCTGAATGCTATAAAATAAGAAGACTGCACTTTGGTTCCAAATTGTTCCACATTGCGATCTTAGCTTCATCGCTTTAAAGTAATAGTGACCCAACTTGTTCTTATAAACACTGGATATCCACAGACAGTGGAACATATACTTTTTGAATGCCCATGATTGGAATGTAATCGTCGACCTTGTCTTTAGGCAGCTCTATTGAAAAACTGTAGCCTTGAACCAAACTCAATAATACAACTGGGGGGACATTCCTTGAATTCTGAATTTTATAATAGTTTGGATTTTCATATGTTATGACCGCTTTGTTTGCAATATGTATGTATGTTTAATTTTTATTTTAGTTTATTGGAGTTGGCCTTGGGCTATGCTAGTGTTAACATCGCTCCGTATTCACCTGTGCTTTTCATTAGTTTCTTCAAGTTTTTTTTTTTTCTTGGAGTGATTTTTGGTACAATTAATAATTAAACTTTATTTCTTTATGGTGTTATTTTTAGAAATTTTATTCGGCATTTGCTGTGAATTAATAAAGAAACACTCATGTGAATTTACTGGTATGAAACACTCATCACTTTCTCTTACTCCAGTTCTCAAAATTATAATTGACAAATTTTATAGTTAATGTACCAAGTTTGATGAAATTCGTCGAAAACTGAAAAAACTGTTCAGTAAAAGCGCACTTCCGGTTTACTAATTTTCTTGAAACTTGAAATTTCGGCGATCCATTTATTTCTAATTAATTTTGTTTTGATTATAGAATTGTATATTCAACCATGATAGCACTTTAGAGAAAAACATAACCCCACCTCTCTCCTAAAAGTGCCCTTAAATGAAATTTCGCTGAGAAATGTTTTAAATAAAATTTGTTCATCTTTGTATGTGTAATTTATGTAAGAGGTTTCAAGAAACCCGTCGGAGCCATTTTTGAGCAAATCGCGAAAAAGAAAAAATCATTTATCTAGTAAAGTGGTAAAGTAAACGTATTTCCGGTCATCCGATTTTTTCAACTCAGAATTTCAACAGCATACTCAATTCTAATTGACATTATTTAGATTTCAGGATTGTCTAATAAACTGAAATAGCACTTTAGAAGAAGCTATAACTCCACCCCTCCCCAAAAAGTATCCTTAAATGAATTTTCCAGGAGAAATATTTCAAATAAAAGTTGTAGCTCTTTGGATGTGTGGTTGATACGCCAAGTTTCAAGAAAATCGTTGGAGCCATTTTTGAGAAAATCGCAAAAAAAGATAAAAAAAAACAACTAGTAAAGTGGTACTTCCGGTTGAGGAATTTTGACAGATAACGTACTGTCAGATCCCATGGTGATACTTAAATGGAATATCAAGTTTCAACTTTCTACGGCTTTTCGTTTTTGAGCTATGTTGTTCACACACACACACAATTTTCTACAAACCACTTTTTTGGACTCAGGGGACTCAAAATGGATATTTCCGGTGAAAATTCGATATCGAAAATTTGACACGATTACTAACTACTTCCTCTTACTAGGAGTAAGAGAAAATAAAAAAAACTCTATGAAATCTTGTAGTGTAAACAGTGAACTTGGCCACAGGTAGACACTGCAGGTGTTCGTTGGTGGAAGTAACAGAGATATCCAGGCAGAAGGTGATAACCTAATAACCCTACTTCTCCTCTCATATTGAATATCTAGCTATAGATATAAAGTCAATTAGTAAAAACGTTGATTCTTCTGACAAATTTTTAAAAGAAACTCTCTCTATATTACAAAAAGGCACTGCGAGCAATAAAATACAGAGTTCTATCCTCAAAAAATAAATCATATCGTTTAAAGAAAATAACAATAGGAAAAGTGGAATCATCTTTATTGTTTAAAATGAAATACATTTCGTACACTAAGGAGTTGGTGATATTACATTATAATACATATGTAACACAAAGAAAACAAACTTATTAAACGGCGATGCTTACATTAATAACTTTATTACTTTTAAGCTACTTATAAAAAATAAGTCTCATTTATTTTATTGACATCATTAACATGCAAAAAATCCTCTAATGTGTTAACCAAAGCAAGATAGTTCTTCAGATATTTATATCTTCGACTAATAAACATTGGACAGGAAAATAAGAAATGTGATGCAGTGTTCATCTCACCCCTGAAACAAACTGGACAGGGTACATGGTTTAAGAACACATGTTTACTGCCTTCAATATATAATGAGGCCTTCTTTTTGTATGCCAAACGTAATTGGGCCACCACTCTTTTTTTTTTTATATTCACATTAAAATATAGATATTCTTGTTTTAACCCAACTAATAATCCAACTGCAATAAAAAATGCCCAAATCATCTTGACGTCAGAATAAGGAAAAAATAGGGCTATAAGTAACCTCTTAGATCGTACAGTCTGCTATAAAAGGTTGTTATCACATGCAGTCGATTAGTCCAATATTCTTAAAATTTGGTAGATATAATTATAGCAATGTTAATAGCAATTAATTGAAATACAACTCTATTATCATATCCCTCAAAATTTAGATTCCATTATGACTAGGGTTCCAACAATTTATACTTGCAGTAATGTTATTTAATTGTTTTGCAACCAAGTGTGAGTCCACAGAAACATTTCGTTGAAGTGAACTCTCTACATGAACTTCGTGAATTTGCTCTGACGATGGATGAAAATCCGAAACCGATTAGGAACAAAACTAATATGCATGCTACGACGGATAAAATACCGGATGTTATCCAGCATTGCGGACCCACCCACATTTTCAACAATTGAAAACATCCCATTGTAATTTTAAGGCCTGACGATTTGAATACCATTTTAAGAAAACGTTTAAATTTTTCAGTTGATCAAATTGATATATTTAGTCTGCATAATTTTGAGCAGACTCATCTGTAGGTTTAATGCTAAATGATGAACTTCATGAAATTCGCTTGAATAATATAGAAAAGTACATTTATTATGTGGTATTTAATTAATCTTGTAATCAATTATTCTAATAAAATTTTCTTGATATTTTTCATTTCAAAAAAATTATTGTTTTTCCAACTTAAGCAAGAAAAAATATGCATACCTGCTTTGGTTTTAATATTGCATAATTGCATGCATATTTCAGCAGTTTTATAATCCTTTGTTTATGTTTTATGTTATCACCTCGATGCTGAAAGCTGCAGACACCTGGATCTGTAAGAATAATAAAAATAAATAAACGAAATCGTAAAACCTGAATTAACAAAATAATGAGATTGGCTGATCGTAACGGAAGTTCCAATTCGCAGCAATTAGTACACTTGAAATTTAGAGGCATAAGAGAATTTGAAATTCATTTTTATCAGAGATGGCTAACTATTAATCAAATTTCTCAAATGAAGATTACATCAAAAGGCTAATTACATCATAACTCTATTCATAAATAATGGATTTTAATACTTCTTTTTTACCTTTAAATTCGTTCAACATCTTGAACTTTATTTTCATTTGTTCGGTTCCGTTAAAGAGGCTCTACGTGGAAACATTTTCAATCCAATGAAGAAGTTAAAAATCAGGTGCAAAAGTGGCTTTGAGATCAACCCAAAGAATTTTATGCCGGAGGCATACACTAATTAGAAGAACGATGGGACAGGTGCATAAATGTTGTTGAGAACTATGTTGAAAAGTAGCGAAAGTTTTATATTGATTAAATAAATCGTTTTTGTAATACAGCGATTTGTCTCGTTACTTATTGAATAACCGTCGTCAAATACATTTAACAATAACTTAGGCTAAAAAAAAATTAAGCAGCCAGCGGAGACCACAGCTGTCCTCCGTTGTTTTTCGATCTTGATGTAAAGGTCTTTTTCCATCGACGTATTATACAGCTTTAGCTTTTGCGGCTGTGTTCCCGCTAACTCCCATATTTTTCTATGTACTTTTCATATTTTTATTATATTCTAGTATTCAGTGTTTCTAGCATGTCGGTGACTTTACAATTATTACCTTCTTAGTTCTTGTACTTTTATTTTTGTTAATCCTGTAACCGCCCCAACCGACATCCCATGATCACGGAATTGGGCGCCCATTTCCCGTGCATAAAGCATTGGTCTATCGGCTTTCTGCACTTAGCGCGGCAGAGTTTAAAACGGAACGGTTTTCCAGCGGTGCCACAAGACAACGTGGATTCTATCTACATAGGCTAATATAAAACACCAGCCCGAAACGTTTTTCCCTTTACTTTAGGCAAGGTCTATGCTGCACCCTACGGTCTCTCACCTCAGTCGTTACTTTCCCAAGTCACGTTTATTTGCTGGGTACTTCCTCAGCGTAATGTGCAGTGCGGAATTGCGTGACTTCACTGCTTACCATTTTCATAAGCATCGAATATGCTTAGAGAACCCTAAGCCTATTATAGGGTAGAGAACCCTACTATTTTCAGCTCAATAAAGCCAACCTGATCTGCGCAACAAAATTTGAGCAGCATCGTCGATCGCCCGTTGGTAGTACAAATAGTGCGGCGATGGTACTCTCCTCATCTGACCAAGATACGTTCTGATGTACCATATCTGCTATGGGATTGGGTGGGAGCAACCTCGCCAAACTGCCAAGCTACGCAAGGCTATATCACTTTCAGCCTTGTCAGCTGCTCACCTATGTTCGTCAAACTTCATTTTACTTTCAATCGCCATTCCAAGATTTTTAGAGCTGGCTTTGTAGATACGGTTTCCTCGCCAATTCGCAGTTGTAAAGTAAGCTAAGGGTTTATCATACAAACTATTTTTATAGGGATAAGCCGCAGTAACTTTATTCCATACCATTTTGCGTTTAACGGACGTCGCATTTGAATGGCTGGCGACCACGTGCTGAGGCAGTGAAGAATGTTGAAAGTGTACGGGAATAATTGTTTGAACCGTTCAAACGTTTAGGAATGTGTAGAACACTTCAAAAGTGGCCATATAAGTAAGTGTCTGTGACAAGCAACGAAGTGAACGACCGGTTGTAGTTGCAAGAGATACGTTCTGATGTACCTATGTCTGCTAAGGGTGAGGTAGTAACCAACTTCGCCAAACTACCACTTTACCCGTGGATATATCACTTCCAGCCTTCTCAGCTGCTCGCCTATGTTCTGCGAAGCTCATCTTACTTTGATTCGTCATACCAAGATATTTAGTAGCTGGCTTTTAGATACGGTTTAGATACAAAAGATTAGATACATAATTTCAAATTACTTTAGAAATTTTTGAAATTATTTTATAATACCCTGTTATATAGGGAAAGGATTAGCTAGTGGTAGCGCGCGGAAGAGCAACGTGGAGGACCTGGGTTCCAGTCCATCATGCTGCCTTTAGATTTTCTCATCCTAGGAGCCTCTTTCTGCTCACTATCCGGTGATAGGCAAGCACTGAGGACACTTCTCAGGTCACAAATGTTTTTTCCGGTTGCTGTCCAATATCCTCCCCATTACGACTCTACATGTACAGCACATCAATAAGAGAACATAGAATTCTAATACAGATGTTGCATAGTGAGTTTTTAAAATCATTTCTCAATTTTTAATTAACAAATTTTGCTACAATTGATGTATGTTATAAAGAATGGTGTCCAGCTGTGCTGTCCTTAGATTTTTTCTTCCCAGTAGCTTCTACAGCTCACTGTCCGGTGATGGGCAGTGTTGTCTGTAACAAGAAAACACTGTCCTGAGGCCGGCAGTGCAATGAGAAGGCTCCGGGCGCCAATGACCATTGAAGTTGACGTGCCTTAAAATTAAAAAAATAAATAAAATAAAATAAAGAATGGTGGAGCCTTGTAGTATATAATATGTCTCTTTAGAGGAAGTTAATATTCCAGCTCTACACCAGAACTCCACCTGGATACTGAAATATAACTGTACTGAGTGACGTAATTAAATACCAATTATAGTTTAGAAGAATTTATTTACATCCAAGATATTGCGAACATTATGGAATAGCGTATTCAAGAAGTATTGGCGTATTGGCGTATTCAAGAAGTGCATTATGATTAATCTTAAAGGTTTTCGTTATGTTAGTTTTTCCTTAGATTTTTAACTGTGTATAAATCTTTAGACACGACTGGCCGATGAAATGAAAATAATATCTAGTAATTTTATAGGCATAACCAAAAGCACTTTATGCCCTTGCATAGTTTTCCTAACTAACATTTTTTTCAGTAATCAGCATATTTTCTAAAAGGAAAACTAGCAGATCGAACAAGTAGATTACGTTATGGATATCTAGGTAATGTGTTTTATATATATATATTTAGTGGCGCCTGTTTAACACTAAATTGAGAATGCATGTCCCTTTTGGCTAGACATTCTGTGAAGGACATACTGCTCTGTATAGCGTGACAATACCAAAGTGTTGCATCCTTCTTTTTTCACCGAAGATCCTTGCATACCTTCACTTATTCTTTCTTCTTCTTTTTTAACTTTACTTTCTCGCTGACTCCCTCCAGAGTTAAACAGGAGGTAAACACGCTTATGTTATTGTCAATATTTCATGCCCTTGAATGTAACTATCTTCTAACTTAGTACTTTTGGAAAAACAAAGACAAAAAAGAAAATATTCGCTTGTACTGATTAGGTTTATTGGTTTTCTCTTATTTATTATAACAGGAAGTATTTGCGAGCGTATTCAATTTGCGACACTGAGTTTTCACCGGAAATATTATCGAGATCTCCAGAACAAAGTTGTATTTAAAAATTCATATTTCTGTCACAAATCCATATATCTTCTCCAACGATTTCTTTAAACTACACAAATAAATATGGGTGGCATTTGCACGTCCGACAAAATACATATACTGGATGAAAGATCTGATATGTGGCACGACATGTTTCTACTCCTAGAGAGATATCAAACATGCCATAAAATATAGATTAAAGCTGTAAAAAAAAAAAAAAAAAAAAAAAAAAAAGAAGTAAATTCCAGGCTTCGTTACAATCAGCGATTCCATTGTAATGAAATAGAGAATTAAAAACAAAAATAATAATAATAAACAAACAACAATAGACTTTCAATCATAAATGAACATTACTGGCGACAATGAAATGATTGGTCGCACACACATAAACACACCTGGCGTATTCTGATTGTTCATTTTTAGCTTCACCTGTTTGCGTTAAATTAGTGTCGTACCGTTTCACGCACACTAACATATACTATATTAGCACCTGTCTAATTGCATTTTGCTACCTTGTATTTTCGTCACAATAAAAAAAAAAATCATATAACATCTGATAGTAACTGTGAATCCATGACTTTTTATCAGATAATAAAACTAGGTTTTTTTTTACTCAGATTAGATTGATAACTCTACGTTTCGAAACTTGTTGTAATAAAACTTTCAGGATTCTACTATGTATCGTCGCTGTTATAAAATCAGAAAATAACCGGTGAGATAATTTGAATGTAATAATGATATTTAGTCAGAAATCTGTTGTGAAAAATTTCTACACTTTCTCTTATTGATGATTTTCTCATACAATTTTTATTGACAAATTTTCCCAATAAACTTGGAAAATTTTTATTAATTGTTGAATCGATCTGTGATTTATTAAGCTGATGGGAACACCAAATTAATAAATTATATTCACTATATTGATAGCATAAAGTGTGAGAGGTAATTAAGTATTTGGGCTAGATTGATTTGATGTGAATTATTCTTAGTTTGGGTTATTGTGGGTTTGTTTCGTTTGTTTAGTTGTTGATGGGTAGATTGATTCAAGTCGTCTTTGGCGCTGCAACTCCATATAAATCGAACTTCTCTTGTAGATAGCAGGATGAACTTCATGATGGCAATGTACCCATTTCGGTGACTCATTTGGCTGTTTTAGAGAAATTGAGATATCGGGTTATTGCTGGTAGTATCTTCTTGTATTTATAATGGACTATACATTATATTTAAACTGGATAGAAGAATCCTCCCATCTATCTACATTTACCAAACTCAAATTTCTATTCATGAACAACTTACATTGCAAGGGTTTCCAGCTAGGCAAAAAGACTGACTTACAATCCCCATATCAAATTCAAACGACTCGAACTAAATAGTCTGTTCATATAACTCTCAAGATTGCTAGACAGACAATCCAAACTTGTATTAGAAGAAAAAAAGACTTCTCTACCTTACTGAGACCAACCAAACTCCTAATGTATTGAAGTGTGAGGGTAACAAACAACTAAGAATTCCAAATCCCATTTTCATAAAATGTTTCCTAAAATTGTCAACATACTCGTAATTGTTAATCTCACTATTCATGTAGACCTAAACATTCTTTTTGTTAATCTGGTTAACTTGAAGCCAAACCGCATTTCCTTAAGTTTTACAGATCAACAACTGTTTACCCTCACTCCTCAGTTCCCGCTCCTTTCATTTAATTTAATTTCGGCCCAATTATATAGGCTGTAAAGTGAAGACTTACAAATAAAGAATCCAATTTTTATTAAATTGCTGGTTAAATCCTTAAGGTGCGTCAGCATCTCCGGTCATTGGGGTCTGTAGCAGCTCACTGGTATTATTATTATTATTATTATTATTATTATTATTATTATTATTATTATTATTATTATTATAATTATTATTATGGTAACTTTTTAGAGCAGTACTTCATCTTGCTAGGAGTATGAAAAAACAGTAGTAAATGAAGATTTCTAAATCAGATAAGAAAAGCAAGGAAAATATTTTAAAAAATGACAGTAGGAAAATGACACCAATTTTCTAAAGTGCTATTGATTTCTTGGCTGATCGATTTTTTTTTTTTTAATTACCTGAAAATCTTATCGAGTTTCCTTGTGTTTTCTGTAAGTAGGGCATCAAAGTGGAATGTTAGCTAAATTTCATTTTTATGCTTTTCACAAATCACTGAGTGATTAATTACACAAGAATATAAGTTTTTAAGGACATCATGATACCATCAAACTTTTTTGGAGGAGGAGGGGTAAGAGAGAGTAAAAAGTTATTTAATCTGGTGAAACATATGGGGTAATTTTATATATTGAAAAAAGGAAATTAAAGTAAGTGAATTGAAATTTTTAGAAACGTAAAGATTGTTTGTTTGCATTACTCCTGTTTACCTCACAAAACGTACTACTTTCCTTCGATTTTTTTTTTCAACAGTCAAAAATTATTAATAATCAAAATAAAAATGTGCCGTTTATTAATTAAATAGAAGGGAATATAATTTTCCTCTTTTCATAGATTGTTTGAACAATCTACAAGGGAAACATGTAAAAACGTATGTACATATCTTCATCATCATCTGAAATTTTCCCTTATACCAATTTTATTTAGGGATTAACTCTCTTTCTGCCTACATCCACCTCTCTCTCTCTCTCACTGAACTGTGTGCTAACGGGTTCATAGAAAGGAATGAGGTGTCCTGGGGGGATGAACAGCAAGCAGTAAGGGGGTAAAAAAGGAAGGGGGATGGTCGGTTTATCATAGTGAGTAATGTACAGATTTGGCGGGAGTATATTGTTCTGTATGTATGTGTGTATGGTTGTTCGTGTTCATTTATTAGTGTTTAAGTGAATGTTGTACTCGCAGTTTTTGTGTCTGTGTGTTTGTTGTATGTTGGGCCTCTCCATAAATTATGGGGCGTATTAGGGAAGCCGGAGGAGGGGTCCCAGTGTGGACCCATGTGTTACATAGTTGTGGTCCTGTCACTTTTACTCAAACCACCTTATAACTGTCCTGATATATATACGTACAACCTGTTCTCTCGAGTTTTCACTCGAATTCAAAAACTTTTGTATATATGGAATCATTAAAAAACAAAACTTTTTTGAATTTTTCAGAATTAATTATAGAATGGTATAATGTATAAACGTTTTTAGACAGACCATTTTGTTGTCGTACAATGACTTGACTTGATTTTGGTTCTTATAATTAAGGTGTTCATTTGAAACTATTCACCGAGTTTATAGAAACTACAAACTGAAAGTTCTATTTACCGTTCAAGAATATTATCATTACACTGTTCTTTTCATTACTGTGTGATAGTAATATTGTAAATGGATGAAAAAACGGTGCATGCTAAGGCGGATTAAATCTCAATCTGGATATATTATCCAGCATTACCGATCCAACCACATATTCTATTACGTTTATTTGAAACATTTTTCTTGTTTAAGCGATTCGAGAAAGAGGAGTGCTGTTAAACTTTCCGTTAAAGAACTCAACAAAGTATTATAGGTTCTATCAGTAAATAAATGAGAATCAAACCTATTGCCGGAATTCCGGATGTGAAAACAATCAGTTTTATCCAACTTTTCAGCGGTGACACCAGGAACATCTTTAGCGTATTTATGGGATCTGGTTTGGCAAAGATAACCATATGATTATTTACTATTCTTCGCGACATACTTGTATCTCTATTTGTTCTGTATCGGATGAGGGGAGGAACGCAACTCAAATTTAAAGGGTGTTTGTATCTCTCGGATAGTCAGGCTGTGTTAAATTTATGTTTTCTCATCACCAAATTGGTCCTGGAATGCACTTCTAGACGAGCTAGCTTCCGAAGGATGTTCTTCTGTTCTGGATAACAGGTCCTATGGGAATTTCGGGAAATTAAGAGATGGATAAACTTGGTTAAATTAGAGGCCTCACATGTTTTGAAACCTGCTGCTGGATTGTGAAGAGTTAGGTTCAAAATTTCAACTTTTATCAGAATAGGATATCTATGGAAGAGTTTCGAATCATTACTTAAAGTCATTGTCCGTATCTTTGGGGGACATTCTGTCAAACTTTCAACCATGGCCACCTTCAAACATTCATATCTATGAATGAGCTAGGAGGTAGTTGTTGGCAGACTAAAATGTCATTATGCGAGATCTGTTATTGGCGAGAGTTGCTGGATCTTTAATTGACTTCTCATTGGGCATCTGGTTGTATCCCATTTCTACGTATTGACAAATTTCTATGTAATGGAGGAAACACAACACACTACTCCTTTTATAGAGTTAATGAGACAAAAGTATGAAACACTCATCCATCTTATGGCAATTGCTTAGATTGTGAAAGATTATATTTAGATTATTTAGACTTTTAAAAAATTTTTTTTTTCTTCCTTGTTATTTTCTCTTCCTTCCTCTGGGCCAAATTACATGTTCACAATAGAATCAGCTCTGGAACCCTTTGAGTCCCACACTTTATCTTTGCACTTTAAATATATTTTGAAAACACTTTCCTTTTCTGATAATAGACTTACTAAGAAAATAGCTCTTCAAATTATCTATAAAAAACACTTTTGGTATAAGCATTGGCTTCCTGTGGCAAGGACCTATTCCCATGGCTTTGAGGGTTGCCTTGTTGATCTTCCAAACTGGCGCAATCAGCTATTTTCTCTTGTTTCTGTGAGCAGGGAATCTCTTTTCCAGCAGTCACTAAACAGAGCGGTCGGGTCCGAACGTTTTTCTTTATACAGTCACTTAGTTCGTGAACATAAACATTGCATAACAGCCTCTTTTCGTGATAAATTAAACTTCCCTGAACTGCGTTGGTTTTTCAAGCTCCGAGGGGAACTTCTGTATTTAAACCTTGAGACTTCGACGAAGAAAAGTTTTCTCTTTGTAATTATAATGTTCGCGAGGAGATCTACCACTTTCTGGGGGAATGATCTCTATTATCTGAGTTATGTCAAATTTATTTCAGAAAAACTACTCTCTGCAGGGAGGAGATCATTGGGTTCTTGTCTGGTCAGGTCCACCCTCGCCCTCTGCTACGCTATGGTCGCCATGCCTGGAGAGTCAGGCACCATTGGCTTTCTGACATTTCATTATTACTTTAGGCAGATAATTTTAGTCTATTTGATCATTGTGATTGAATTGTAATTTCATTTTTTCTTTCTTTTTTCCAACAAAAGTTATTTTTCTCTCGGTTTCTCTTCTGCATGCGTTCTGTTTTAATTTAATTTAATTTAAATTTGGTACAGTTAATTGTAGTAGGCTAATTATTGTTTAAATTGTATATTGTTTATTTTTACTTTATATTTACTTATTCTGTTCTTTAGTTAGTTCATGCAGTAAACTCTGGCAGACGGCGTTTGACATTGCCTATATATTATGTTTTTCATAATTGTAACTTACTATTCTTAAATAAAAATATTATTATTATTATTTTAAAATAATGGTCAGGAAATTCAAGCTTGACAATCTATTTACGTATCTACAGAGTAGATTTTCCAGAGTTTTGTGATTCTCTCGAAAACGGCTCAAACGATTTTCTTCAAACTTTATATATACACTGGGAAAATTCATTTAAGAGTTTTGTTTGGGTGGAGAGTTTATGCTTTTTTCTAAAGTAATATTTCAGTTCATTTCACGAGTTTTTCATCTGTATAATAATATATATAATTAAATGTTTAATCAAAAAGATTTCTTTTTTTTTCAGTTTTCTGCAACTTTCTTTATAAAGACACCATCGGGTTTCATTAATTGACTAATTATTAACCATATTTGTAATTAAATTAAAATGATTAGTAATTTTAGATAAGAAACTTCTTTTCCATAGAGACCTCACGGGCTCTGTGCTTACCAGAATTTAGGAGATGTAAAATAAGAAAATATAGTGATATTTACGGTATACAGGGTGTCCCAAGGTATATGGATAACGACTTTTTCTCGGAAACTAGGATAGCTAGAAGAAAACTAAAAAATACGTGTCCCCGAAGTTTTTTGTTAGAAAACCAAATTTAATTTCAAATTTGTTTTGGTGCTTCCAGAAGCGAGATACAGGCACCAAGTCATTTTTTCAAATGGGGAGGTGTGGTTTTTATTTAAGAAATAGATTCCTCTATTTTTTATAAGAAAAATTGACTTGAACGGTTTTTTTCTGTGAGCGATATTTTAGAAGTTATGAATGAAAACATGATTCTTATAAGAAATTCCAAAATGATATTATAACGGTTTTTTGATTGAATAAAAAAAAGTACTATTTTATTATAAATTTTATTCCTCATTAATTACAGATCTTGCCTCGAACTGGCCTCCACCATTAGAGATGCATACAAATGCTTTTTCCTGCCAATTGTACATTACGACCTTATTCAATCAAAAAACCGTTATAATATCATTTTGAAATTTCTTATAGGAATCATGTTTTCATTCATAACTTGTAAAATATCGCTCAAAGAAAAAAACTGTTCAAGTAAATTTTTCTTACAAAAATTGAGAAATCTATTTCTTAAATAAAAACCACACCTCCCTATTTGAAAAAATGAAGTTGGTGCCTGTATCACGCTTCTGGAAGCACCAAAAGAAATTTACAAATTAAATTTGGTTTTCTAACAAAAAACTACGGGGACACGTATTTTTTAGTTTTTTTTCTAGCTATCTTAGTTTCCGAGAAAAAGTCGTTATCCATATACCTTGGGTCACTTATATATATAAAATTGAAAAAAAAGTTTATAGAATAACATATTGTCTTATAATGTTATGAAGTGTCAAAATCACTCTGTAAAAAAAAAAACATATTTGAAAGAAATTATTTTATAATAAAGTCTTATGCTTAAGACTTATAAAAACTTAAAGCTATATAATACTCGTATCGTATATATTATAGTTATAACTAGATGGAAAGTTGGGTGTAGCGTTTTGTAACTCACTATATAACTTCATAATTTCAGGCTACACTGTTTTTTTTTTCAAACACATATTTGTTTTCTTTTCAGCTATAAATTTTGATCTATACATTTCTCTCGCTGAACGGGTCAACATCCTAAGTCCCGAGTGGAAAAAAGTGAAATTGCTTTTCTTCTAATCATAAAAGTTTGTCAATTAATTATGTCCTACCTAAGGTACATTTTCTGCTACTCAATCTTCAAAAAAGCCCAACTAGTGTAAAATCTAAAATTTAAGGATACAATATAATTAATTATAAGAATTTGCTAAGTCTCAATTGTTACAAAAACATTTAGTAAAGATTATAAATTTGGAGAAAATGTGTCCCAATTATAACTATGTCTGCTAGCAGAAGGGAAAGTCATGTGAGTGTTTCACAAGATATTTTTGTTTTGTAAATAAAAAAAAACCTAAATCTTTATTTGCTTTGATTTTCCCCTTAAAGTATTTAGTTCCTTCCCTGCATGGAATATTTTCTTTTGGGGGGAGGGACCCATAGCAAAAGAAATCAGCATAACTCTACATTATAGGGCATGTTTTGTCAGAAACTATATGCCATAGCTCATGTTTATTGGAAATAATCAGGAAACCCAATGGATGGGTTCTTAAAGCATGCTGGACCCCCTTCGTCCTCTTCCTTCGCTGAAACGTTCCATTTTTTTTATATACCACGCGCTATGAAATATATGAGGCTATTAAAAGAGAGCTTAAGTCTTTCTCTCTCTCTTTCCAAGAACAGGAATAACGAATAAGGGCATAAAGATGGGTATTTTGTGCATGGGTATGTATATATATATATATTCTTTTTTTTAAGGCCAGTCCTAGACAGGGTGAAGCAGGTCCTTAAACCTCTCTATGTTTTTCTTCATTCAGGGGGTAGATGTTTCCATGTTAATGCACCCAAACAACATATAACAGTACAAAACAAAAAAAAAGAAAATAGAAAACTCTTTAGCCAGCTGATTTTTTTTTTATCTTTTCCTTTCTTCCGTCAGTTTATTTACACCGAAGAAATATTTGCGTGAATAAAACAATGTAGGGAAACTATATGATTCAGTAACTCATAAAAAGAATGTTAAACTCCTTATCATTTTCTCTAGATATTATGCAGTAATAATAGTTTTTCTCTTAACATTTTTCAAACAATGTTATGTTTATATGAAGAAAAATGTGTTTTTCAATCAATTAACCCTATACGTTCAGATGGTCATATTGCCATTCATTTAATAACTTCATTTTTCCGTTTTCCAAACTCACTACCATCATCTTTCTTTTTTACTTTCACTTTTATTGTTATATAGTACTTTATTTTTCAAAATGGTACAAAATTACAATTACAAAAATGAAATAAAAAGTACAAAAGACTCGGCAAATTGCCGTCTGCCGGAGTTTGTTTAAATAAAAAAAAATCTGGTGTGAAACACTCACACAACTTTCTCTTACTCCAGTTCTCAAAATGATAATTGACCAATTTTATAGTTTGTTACCAAATTTAATGACATTCGTCGAAAACTGAAAAAACTGTTCAGTAAAAGCGCACTTCCGGTTTCCTAATTTTCTTGAAACTCGGAATTTCAGCCATCTTTTTATTTCTAACTAATTATGTTTAGATGATAGAATTGTATAATAAACTAGGATAGCACTCATTGATGAAAATCTAACCCCACCCCTCCCCTAAAAGTGCTCTTAAAAGAAATTTTCCAGAGAAATGTTTTAGATAAAAGTTGTAGATCTTTGCATGCTTAGTTTGTATACGAAGTTTCAAAAAAATCGTCAGAGCCATTTTTGAGAAAATTGCGAAAAAGTGAAGAAATCATTTAGTAAAGTGGTAAAGTAAAACGCACTTCCGGATATCCGATTTTTTCAAACTCGGAATTTCAACAACATATTTAATTCTAATTAACATTATTTAGATGACAGAATTGTCTAATAAACTGAAATAGCACTTTAGATGGAAACCTAACCCACCCCTCCCCCAAAAGTGCCCTTCAATGCATTTTCCCGGAGAAATGTTTCTAATAAAAGTTGTAGCTCTTTGTATGTGTGGTTGATGTTTAAAGTTTAAAGAAAATCGTCGGAGCCATTTTTGAGAAAATCGCAAAAAAGTAAAAAATCCAACTAGTAAAGTGGTACTTCCGGTTGAGGAATTTTTACAGATAACGTACAGTCAGATCCCATGGTGACCTCTAAGCGGAATATCAAATTTCAACTTTCTACGATTTTTCGTTTTTGAGCTATTTTGTTCACATACATACTATATACATACACACACACACACACACACCACACATAGACCATTTGCTTAAACCACTTTTTTGGATCAGGGGACCTCAAAACGGATATTTCGGTGAAAACTCGATATCGAAAATTTGACGATTACAATACTTCCTCTTACTAGGAGTAAGAGGAAGTAAAAAAGAAAAGAAAAATATTACCCCAATATTTCAACATAATAATTACAGATTAAAAATTTGTTGTAATGAAGTATACATGTAATGAAACACTCAGTAGGTAATAATAATTGTTTAAAATTAGATAAACAAAAAAGAATAGAAACTAAATTAGCAGAACAAAACCAAAAACCGCTAATCTCACAGGCGGAACAAACATTTTAGAGGAAAAAGTGAAAAAAAAATAAATAAATAAATAAATAAATAAAATAAAGTAAAACTAAAAGAATATAATATAAGATATAAATTATTGATTACAATGAACCAACATGTCTTAAAAGCGGGGATATAAAACTTTAAATAATAAGTACAATTTCAATTTGAGGAATTTAAAGTATGAATATCTAAAGTTCCAGATCTGAAGGAGCAAATTTCAACAATAAATGATCTGAGTTTGTGGAAAACAGTTGCACAATGAAATAGCTAGAAAGAAATTCAAAACCAAAAAAATTGCTTTCTTAAGTCAACATATGCCGGACATTCACCAAGAACGTGGTAAAGTGTTTCAGGCTGCTGAAGATTGTATGTCTGACAGAGCTCTTTACATGATCCTTTTCCATCCAAGGAATGCTATTTAAATTTAAGTGCTCTCCTTTAAGCTTGATCCACAAACTCAGATCAGATAAGCCGATAAGAACTTTCCGAATTTGGCGCGCAATACCTCCAAAATTCCTCATTAACTTCTGTTAAAATATGGTACAAAGAAATCTATCCGAATTTTTTGCTTGGAGAAGAGATCCCTCCTGTATAAACTCCTCAAAGAAGAATCCCAAGTGCCAAGTTGCTTTCGCCACATGAATTTGTTCTGTAAGGAAGTGTCAAAATTTACTGAATGCAGTTCAGATAGTCTAATCCAACTAGGAAAACAGGATAATTTACGCTTGATTATCTCAAGCGCTACGATATTAGTTAAGCGATGATTCGGTAAGTCCAGTACATTAAGGCAATAATTGATGTTTAATTTCAATGTATAAAGGTAAACCGCATCCAGAGCCGTTTCAATATGAAGTATATAGTTTGGCGTGCAGGCGGTGAACGAAAACAACTTTTTTGGAAAGTATCTCTATGAAATTTCTCCAATAATTCGAAATTCTCAAAACCTCACACTTGAGCGCCATAACATACAATCGCGCGACGAGACACAGTTTCATAGACTTGATACCTAACCCGTAATGGCACACCATTCAATGAAACCAGATTAGCTCAAACGGTATTAAGTCCCAACTTAGCAATAGAGATTTTTTAGAGATCTTTAGCAAAAAGAAAGCCAACTAGACAACGTTATACCCAAGTAGATATAGTTGTTAACTATAGAACCAAACTATAGTTTCATTATTTACAGAACCATCGTTCATTGGATGCCAATCTACCTCCTCGACGAAAAACCACGTTGCGCAGTGGCAATATCGTAACCAATGAAGGTCTCCTCCTAAGGTGCTATTATTGCTAGTTGAAACTTTTACTTTCACTTACTCCCTGGTAAGAGGAAGTTTCGTGATCGTACTAGATTTTCGAAATTAAGTTTTCACCGGAAATACATGTTTCGGGGTCCTCTGAAATACGAAAACAATGTTTTTAGCAAATGGTCTGGGTGTGTGTTCACAGAATATCTCTAAAAACGAAAAGTCTCAGTAAGCTCAAGCTTGCTATACCGTTTAACCAATACCACCGCATCAGACACGAAGATTTCGGGCAAAATCCATTAACCGGAAGTGCAACATTACTGAATGGATTTTTCTAGTTATCCGTGATTTTTTTCGAAAACTGCTTCAGCGATTTATCATCTTTGATAGTAAATTGTGGGACTATTGACTCGTCGGGCTTCCGATTTATCACTCCACATGAAACTTTTATTTGCTTACTTGATTTTTTTTTTTGCCCTTCCCGCTATATTATCAAATAATTTAGTTAGAAATGAATAATAAAGTATCCTTCAAAACATGCTATTTATTATACACTATTTTCTAATGTCTAATCATAATTTATAATAATTCCATTTTGTCATTAAACACACACACATAGTAACATAACCTTATAACTTCCATCACATATATATAATCAACAAACCAACAAGTTTGAGCGTAGCAGAAACATTGCGTTGAAGTGAACTCTCTACACAAAAACTTGGTAAATTTGCTCTGATGATGGATGAAAATCCGAAACTGGTCAGGAACAAAAGGAATATGTATGCTACGACGGATGAAATACCATATGTTACCAACATGCGGACCCATCCACATATTCAACGATCTCTTACTATTTGATTATATTTCGGATTGCTATAGTATACATGAGAGACAATTGACAAGGTGCTCACAAGAGGAGTGCTGCTGGATGGAAGTATTTCTAGTTATTCATAAAAGACCCAGGAAGCTCTCACTTGTACTCAGTTCTCAGTAGAAAGAAGAAGGAACTAAACGATAGTTGAAGGAGGCACTTCTTCCTTAGAAAACATTCACACACAATAAGGGCTTTGTGAATGACCCATTTTCTAGAAAGTAAAACAAGGAGAACGAAATACATTTCACATTCTATGATTTTACTCAAAAACTATTCCATGACATGAATACTGACTTTTCTCATCTTAATCCTGCCGTTTATTAAAGATTTCCCTTATATGAAAAAATCAGTTTTGCAGTTTTAACCTGTCTTCTAATCTTATTGGATTTGCACTCTTATTAAGTAAGATTTTTAGATGGGGAAATTGGGGCGGAGCATTGTTGCGTAGTCGTGTAGATTACATTGCAAGTGGCTAGTATCGTGGTGGTGGTCAAGAGCTTGACAGTGTGGAGGGGTAGTTTATGTATATATATACATATAAGTCCGTGTGTATTCTAAAATAACAAACACAAACAGAGTAAAAACTAGTGTTGTATATGTTTAATTAAAACTGGTTCGATGTGTGTAACTTTGAAATGGATATAGGTACATATACATATATATGTAAACTGCTATATAAATGTATACAAATGGATACATAAGTGGAAAATAAGTGGCTACTACCTGCTGCACTAAGCGCTATCCAATGTAAAGCCAATGCTCGTATATAGCGTATACTATAGATAGATACATGTTTCAGTTTATATGCACTAATATATCTATATAAGGATGCATAAATTGTACCATACAAATATTAACATTTTGTATGCTTGCTTTTCGCTCTTTGACGATATTTACATGGCCAATCATATTCTAAACACATAAATCGTTGTTATCATTTTCTAGTTCTCATATTTATTTAAAAGCTTGTTTACATAGCAAAACATCATTTTTAATTACATTGGTCATTATTATTAATTATTCAATCATTATTTAAATATAATTTATTTGAAATTATTTAAATATATTTGTTGAAATATTTTCTGTACGAAATATTAAATCTGATTCAAATTTGTCAACCGGAAATGCTACTTTAGTCTATTTTTTGGAAATTAAGTTTTCACCAGGAATAGATGGTATGAGTTCCTGTGTAAGAAAAAAATATTTTCAGGTAGCTTTCTATCTCTATCTGTTTTAACAGAATATCTCAAAAATGAATAATCGCAGGAAGCTCAAAATTGACCGTTTAAGTAGTGATCACCATATTCCGACGCAAAGGTTTCCGGCAAAATCCATCAACCAGAAGTGTGACTTTAAAGAATGTTTTTTTCTTTTTTCAGTTTTCGCGATTTTCTCGAACATGGCTTAAACGATTTTCTTTAAATATCGTATACTAATTTTTTTTTTTTTAATTTAAGGCGCTTCAACATCTATGGTCATTAGCGCCCGGAGCCTTCTCAGTGCACTGCCGGCCTCCGAACAGTGTTCTCTCGCTACAGACATCACTACCCATCACCGAACAGTGAGCTATAGAGGCTCCCAGAAAGAAAAAATCTAAAAGTAGCACTGGACTCGAACCCGAGACCTCCGCGTGGGAGTCCAACGCGCTAACCACTTAGATAATCCCTCCCCTTACTAATTAATTATTTTTTAATTAATAATGTTTTAGTTTTACCAAAAGAAATACAGAAATGATTAATATTTACATTAATAGACAATGGAGTTGACTAATAACTAATGTATCCCAAGAAAGAGAAGAAGAAAAACAATGTGTTTAAAAAAGAAAGTAATATTCAATTTTTGAACTGAAAATACAATCATATCAAACAATGCTATGAAACAAAATAACGAAGTAAAAATGTGTTCTTATCAATCTAGTTGTAATTAAATTCACTAACTAAAAACTTCCTATAAGACATCACTTTGTAACAATATTTATATAAAAGGTTCCAATTTTCACCATTAAGAATGGCTAAACAATTATCCAAAGTTAGATTTCTGGATCCAAAACACTCTAAACGGTGAGGCGACAAAATCGGGCATTCACCCAGAAAATGAGACACACTTTCATAAGTAAATTACAGAGTGAGCCATTATAGTTAAAATTTTCTCTCCATGATTGATAATTGAAGTCCATCATCTCAGATCTCAATTTGAAAAACAGACTAACTTTGTAAATACTGAATTGGCGAATATATTCCAAATTATTATCGAGCCGCTTGTAGACGAGATGAAACCTCGAGGCCCGACATATTAGCTAGAAAAGTGGATACTTTTCCGACAGCAAAACTACAAAATTTTTAGCAGAATCTACATTGAAATATCTACATTAGCTGAATTGAAAATTCATGCGCTTTATCTATCCAGGTTTGGATCCATGCACTGCTCGACCTAATACACTATAACGTAACTAGATAGGCCAGTTTATTAAAAATGGCTGAGTGTTTTGACAATAAAGGAAGAACGTAATTTAAAAGTATACAAAAACAAGACTTCAAGTTTAGTCTCCAAATAAATATAAGGCGTATTTGGGGGTATTATTTGGGAGGGAAAGTATTCTTTTAATTGTCTGGAACATGGCTCAAAAGATTTCTTTAAATATCGTATACTATATGAACTTGTTATATACATTTTTCCAGGAAAAGCTTTCATTTAAATTACCACTTCAGTACAATGTACGCTTCTACCATTTATATAATATTGAAGTACTGTGCAACCAAGGCAACAATTCCAGATTTTAGGAAAATTGGTTCACCGGAATAGATGTTTATTTTTGGGGGATTTTTTTCGGAAACTGCATATATTATTTGAAACATTTTTCCGTATAAATTGCTTTTGTAGAATTTTCCGAGGAATGTGTGATGTTAAATTTCCAATGGTAAATTTGAGTTTGTGAAATGTTTTAGCGCCTATCTTTTGGATTACAGTGTAAACACATACAAATTCTCTCTGCCATCCGGGTCATTCAATATATCCCCTACCACCACTTCAATATTATATTAAGACAAGTGAGTAAATATTTCCAAACGTAAAGAATATTTGAGAATTTTATAATTGAATTAGTTAATTAACAAACAATACGAAAAAGGAGCATGTATTTCACACCAGATTTTTTTAAATTACATATGTTATAGCTACGTGAATCAAGAGTACAATTGGCAAAATATTTCGGTCATTCCATTACCAAAAAAGTGATTGCAAATAGAGGGTAGAATAGTTAAGGTACAGCATAAAGATGAACGGATATACAAAGCAATGGGAGGCGTAAATGAGCTTGTAGTGGTGAAAAAGAAAACCACGATCGAAGTTTACATTTGTTGTGAGTGCTATGTCTAGGTTACCTTGATGGTGACAGATCGCCCAGTGGGATACTTTAGAACTATTCTTCTTCTTCGCTCCCCCCTCCAAAAACTCATTCGCCCCAATAATGCCTAAAAACCTAACTTTTTGAAACCACAATACCATATATTCTCTTTCCCCCTCTGATCTTTCTAATTTTTTTTTCCTAAGGCATTTTTATTCTTCGATCCGGTCGATTGATCTAAAGGCAAAAAAAGAATACTCCTAACACGGGTCGGACCAAGGGGTTGAAGAGTGGTAGGGAAAATAAAAAAACAAAAAAAAAGCGCCCATTTGTCAGAAGCCTTAGACCGGAAATGTATGGGGTACCAAGATTGGTGGTGGTGGTGGGGAAGTGATGTTTTAAAGCAGTGGGCTGATTTAAAAGTTCGCGATGGAAAGGAAAGGAAAGAACTCACGTACGTATTTCAATGATATGACTCATTCTAAATTGTATTATCCATTTTATTGAACGAAACGAATTTTTCGTATTTCCAGTTCATTGAATACGACAATAAATATATATCAAAAAATAAAAAAAATAAAAAAACGAAGACATATTATATATAAGAATTTTTAGTGTTTTTTTATATATTATCTTACTAGAAAAATCTATTGTGGAAAACCCACACGACTTTCTCTTACTTAATTATGATAATGTAACTGGCGATTTTCTTTACAATTCTTCCGTTTACAAACGTTTAAATAGGCTTGCCATAAAAAAAGGTGGTAGGGGTTATAATCGGAGTGTAACTAGTTTGGGAGCGCTCTGACTGAACTAAAGTTTGTAGCGGCAGTTTTAATTTTAACCAAACTGTCAAGTCCCACCTCCTAAAAATCACGTTTTTCCGGAAAATGTTTTTAAAATAAAGCTCATAGAAATGTATCTGCGCAATAGAAGTGAACTTTCCAATTTTAAAGAAAATCATAGTTTGGGGTTGCTTTCGAATAATTCCAAACAAAAACAAAACACTAAAATAATTTCTGTAAAGTGACACTTCCGGTTAATCGATTTTCTTCAAATTTAGAATTCTGTCAATGCTTCATTGTATAACAATGCTAGTAAAAACTATACATTGGTCTGAAACGTACCATTCAGTAAAGTCCACTTCCGTTAATAGATTTTGCCCGAAACTTGTATGTCAGATACAGTGGTGTATAAACGAAATATCAAGTTTGAGCTTTCTGCGACTTTCAATTGTTTTGAGATATTTTGTTAAAATACACAAACATACGCGCGCACACACACACACACACAAACTTAAAAATACATACACACATATATGCAGAGCGTTCACAAAAAACATTGATTCGTACACAGAGGACCTCAAACATGTTTTTTTTCTGGATTTTTTTAAGTTGCACAACAGCTATGATCCTTTGCACCTGTTTCTAATTTGTAAGGACTCATCCGGGATGCATATCCATACCCACCAGTTTAACAATTTCTACAGCAAACCCACAATCTTGGTCTAATCATATTCTTCTACTCCCCTATATCACTTATAAAGTAAATTCCTATACACAAGACACCAACAAACAACTAAACACATACAAATGTACAGCTAGTTTCACAACAGATGAAATAGATGAACCTCCCTAAGATATTCGAAAGTCTTATTGATATCGCCCTCATTGTCTCCTAATACATCTGTAAGACTGGTCGGCAAATTTACCTTCCCTCGCGCGTTTACATATTTCGAACATTCCAATAGAATACGCGGGACCGTTAATGTTGTATTGCAAGCGCTGCATACCGGTGCTTCGGAATATATGGCTGTGTGTCAACATGGTGTGACCGAGTCTCATTCTCGCTAGGACAACTTCTTCTCGCAGATACTCTCGATTTGAGGTTGACCATTTCTTTGTGGTACCCTTGATATTCCTTAGTTTATTTGACAGCTGCACTGTTTGCCATTCCTTTTCCCAGTTGGAAAGATTTTGTTTTTTTAGAAAAGCTTTCCAATCGACTGCAAGGACACGTTCGTCTCTACAAGACATTGATGCCGCTTCTTTAGCAGCTTTGTCGCCAGATTCGTTATCTCTTATCCCCACATGACCGGGAATCCAAATAAAGGAGGCTTCTTTATTTTCTCGCAGGCATAGTTCCAAGAGCGTAAGTATGCACTGAATCAACAAACTATCGGAGTGCCGTCGCCTGTGGGCTCCTTGAATCGGAGCAAATAATATATTTCTTAGGTTCATTGTAGTTCCGAATATGTTCTAGGGCTTTGTACACAGCGGATAACTCGGCTGTAGATATGCTTCAGATATTGCTTAATGGGAAGTTGTACAGCCTCTCATTCATGACGAAAGCTGCTCCTACTCCATTTATCGTCTTTGACCCCGTCGGTGAATATTTTAATATAATTTTTACATTCAAGCAGTAGTCGCTCTTGTAGAAGGTTTTTGTATACGTAGTTCGGAGTTTTACTTTTAATATATTTACCTAGTGTGCCGTCAAACCTAAGCCCATTCCTTAAACATGTATTTCCGGTGAAAACTCAATTTCTACAATTTGACACGATCGTATTACATTCTGTTACTAAGGATTAAGAGAAAGTAAAAATAAAAATTAGCGGAAAACCTTAATTTGATTTGCCTTTTTACCTACTTTCAGAGTATCTGATCAAAAATTGGTATGAGTTTTTTGGGGGAATTTTCTCAAAAATGACTTCAGTGATTTTCTTTAAATTTGGAATGGTAAGGGCCCACATATGAATGATTGCTTTTATTTGAATATTTGAAAATTAACCCGATGAAATGGCATGAATTAGAAAGGGTTCCCGGGGAACCGAGAAGAAGAGTGCTTTCGAAGCAATTTTCGAGTGGTCGACTCGACGAGGGGTTTGGTGAGCCAACTGATTCCTTTCAGAGCGGTGATTTTATTTCTTAATGTCCTCTTTTCAACATAATGTACGTATATGGAAGTCTGTGAATGGAATGAAGCTCCTTTTGAGGAAATTCGCTACATAAGCGGTGGATTCAGTGTTGCCAATAAGAACGCTACCACTTCACCACAATGGCGCACTTCAATCACGCATTATCTCACTGTCACGCTCCCTATATGGACGAATAGGCTACAACTTTGAGAGCCGTGTTTGCTTCTTCTAGCTTGGAGCTGATACTCCGCCTAAAACTGGGAAAATGGGATTAAAAAGCTGGCAATCTGAGAGCTTTAGCAAGACACAAAATAAACCTTGAAGAGTTAACACTCGAAAAGCTTAACCAAGATTTGAAAAAGTTTAAACAAACGGCTTAAGAAGAAAAAACAGCCAGTCAAGCTATTTGAGCTTGATGTTATTGAGTTCTAACTAGACACTTCCTCTTCAAGCGACTCACATCAGCCAACGCTACCAAACATGCATCACCAACATAATTACTCTTCGCTATGTGATGCACATCATTATTCTCAATATACTCTTTCTGCCTCAAAATCGTCGTAAATACAAAGTTGGGTAAAGTGCAAACTAATGAGTTGTGTGTTTTATTCTTGGAGATCAACAACCCAAATACTTGCTACTACTCGCCACAAGTTCGAACAAACTTTTCACATGATTCATTCTTAGTTTAGCTATTCACTTAATCTTGAAAAAATCCTATATTTTCTCAAACTTACATTTACAAATGTGCCAACATTTTCCATTTATAAACAAGATAAAAATTAACATATGAAAAACCTTAAATCGACATTGTACGTTTCACAGCCTGCCGCCTAAACAAAGATAAAAAAAAGATTTAGGGGATGGAATTTTCACAACCCTTTACTTCTCAACCAGACCGTGTTTCCACATCACGCCAGCCGCCCCCAGAGACGAGAGTGAATATTCTAATTGAGTTAAAGGGGCGGAGCGGGTGAGTGAAGGCCCACCGCGCGAGAAAACAAGGCGACCAAAAAAACCTCTCTGTCACCCCCGTCTGTCCCACACACAGAGATAACTATTTTATTACCCAAAGTAATACAAACAATAACACTAATTATTTCACCACTGACATCCCTTCCTCATCTTATTTATTGCACTTCCTGTTTACTATAAACACTTTCTATCACGCTCTCTCTTTCTCTTCCCCTTCCTGTTTATCCCTTTTTCTTTCATCTTTTAATAAATTTTTGTACGTAATTAGAGATATAATTGTTATCATTTTGAGACTATCTTTTATTATTTTTCTTTTTATAAATTAATATTTTCTTTGGTTGAATTATTTTCGCACAATTGTCTAAATAATTAATTACTTTTAATTCTCATACTTACTTAGCGCATGAATTTAAAGATTTAGAAACAATTATCGTAAAAGAGAGATAAGAACTCCTAAATACGTCGCTGTTTGAGGATCTTGTTGAGAGAATTGAAAAGGGCTAATGTACGTTAATGCGTGTAGATAATGCGTGTTGTTTCAAAATAGCAACTATAACAAAAAAGAATAAGGTACTCCTTTCATATCGTTGATAATATGAAAAAAGAATGTGAGATAGAATTTATTTGAAATAATAAGCTCAACCATAATGCTTTGCCACTATCTTTGCGGTACCATTATACTCAAAAAAATCGATTTTCTCTTTAAAGATGTTTCATATACAAATGGTAGGACTAGGTGTTGACAGTATGTGAAAATTAAAAAAGATATGATTGAAATAATTTTCAAAATAACCGCAAAAAATGAAAAAGAAGAAACTAAATGTGGTATAAAACATTCATACAACTTTCTTTACTGCAAATACTTAGTAATCATTGACAAATTTTCATGAAACATAAATTTTTTACTAAATATTTCGTAGTCTTATGTTTAGTTTAAATGGACTTTTTTGAGAGACGTCAAACAAAAGCAATTAGGTAGGTATATCTATAGATAGATGCCAAATTTAATGAAACCAGTGGAGAAAATTGCAGAAAAATGAAAAAAAACCAGTTGAGTAAAGTCGTACTTCCGGTCAACCGATTT
Source organism: Triatoma infestans (assembly GCA_011037195.1). Lineage (NCBI taxonomy): Eukaryota > Metazoa > Arthropoda > Insecta > Hemiptera > Reduviidae > Triatoma > Triatoma infestans. Next base: position 12,986 of record JAAEAF010002422.1, on the reverse strand, counting down.
TCTTCAAATTCAAAATTTTTGGCATCGTATTTAATTATAATTAATGTATTATGTAGTTCATAGAATTGTATAATAAACTGAAATGGTATTTTAGAAAAAAACTTCCCAGGGAAAAAGGTTTCAAATGACCTACTTTGTGTATGTAGGATATACACAAACTTACAAGAAAACCGTTGGAATTGTTTTCGAGGAAATCGTATAAACAGAAAAATTCATTCAATAAAGTTAAACTTCCGGTTGACTGATTTTGACCAAAACCTTATTGTTGGGAGCTATGATAGCACTTAACCTAAATATCAAGTTTGAACTTTCTGCGATTTTTCCCTCTTTGAGCAATGCTGACCGCGTAAACACACAACTCAGGCCATGTCCTGGAAACCCATTTTTTCAGAAACACGAAACCTCAAAAATGTGTATTTCCGGTAAAATGTGACCCGATCGCAATACTTCCTTCGCTCAGAGGATATTAATTTGAAGAGAAAGTAATAATTCACTAAACTTCCAGTTCCTGTTAGTGGATTTTCTCGGATTCGATATTGAACATCATGTTTGAGATTTGTTGTTGTTGTTTTTTTGAGGTATTTTGTCCACACAGACATGCACGTACACAGACCAATAATGGTAAGAACCTCGAAAAGTTCGACACGATCGCAATACATCATTAAGATAAAGCAATAACAATGAAATAAATCACTTTATTCTTTTTTTTTACGACATTATCTATTTATGTCAATAACTTATTTCAGATTGAAAGGGTGCGGTTTTTTTTTCTTTTTTAATATTTAGGGGGGTTAGTTTTTATTATTGTTTGAATTTTTATTATTCCATTTATTGAAAAACTAATACGAAAACTTTAGGGAGGGTTCGCCACAGCTATAGTAATATAACTGTTGGTAAAAACTTTTATTACCATACTCTGGTGACGTATAAAATGAAGAAGGGTTGTAGAATTAGAACAGAAAAGAGAGAGAGAGAGAAAAGAATCTCTTCGGTGTACAGAAGGCGGATAATAACTGGCCGACAAGCAAAGGAAGTATTCTGGGAGGACGTAGGGTTAATAATGGTTTTTGAACATCCTCATATTGCAAGCAGAAAGGACCCGCCATGGTTGTTGAACTACTGGGTTTCTTCGTGAAGAATAAACGAAGAAGACGTTGTAGTAAAAGTTACAGCTCGCTGAACTTTAATATGGTGTAGTAGGAAGGCTAAGGTTTTTTTTTTCTTTTAATGGTTTGGTTGCGTGGTGATGTTACGTGAATGGTGAAGAAAGGGTAAACGTAGAAGAAGAAATAAAAGGGGGTTGGTTGGTTGGTTGGAAATTGAAATTTGTCTGTTGGAAAATATAAGAAGGGTTGTAAAAAGGCATGAGTACAGGCACCCTTAAAACACTCACACTTGTGGAAAGAGCTTGTGGAGTCAGTTGGTTAGTTGAAGGCGATAAAAATTAATAAAGTGCAAGTAGATTGTTTGTGTGTGTGTGTGTGTGTGTGTGTGTGTGTTTTGAGGGGCGGTAGGAATGACTGTAGTGGTTTGGGGGAAGTGGTATAAGGCAATAAACGACATCCGTGTAAAAGGGAAGATCGTACTGAAGAGAGATAGAGACTGTACTACTCTAAGAGAAAGTTGTTATGGTGTTTTAGTAGAAGAGGGTTATGGTATGGGAGAAAGTAAGAGTGGGGGGGGGGTGGTTGAGAAAGTGTAGGTTTTGGTGGAAGTTGTATGGCTAATTAGTGGTTATGTTGTGTGGTGGGTACAAAACCCACAACCCCATGGGCCCTTCTATGGGTTTGATGCAACCCCTCTTATGTCTGTATGTACTAAATCTACTTACTACGATTACGCAGACAGAAACACAGACATAGAGACATATATACACACACTACGTACCTCACCAAAACTCATCAATTATCACTACATATCCAACACATATACGTACACGGGCAAACCTCCACCATTGCAGCACACACACCATATTCTGACTTCCTTCCACTATAATCCATCTTTATATTTTAATTATAAAATACATCCAGTCTAAATAAAATATTATGTAACACTTTTGTTGCATCTTTCATCAAGATTAATAACACCTACTAATTCCGGAAGTTGTTTTTCTTCTTTTTTAATTAATCTTTAATTTTACTAAGTGATAAAGAACGGTCTATTCCTCATGAGCTCAATTGAATAATTCGATTTATAATTATTTAGTTTTATTTTACCAGTGATATGCCCGTCTGTGACATGATGCCAGAATATAACTTCCATTCTCAGCCGTGTCCCCCTGGCTCATAAAGTTCACAGATTCGGACTTTACAAAACATTGTTATTACCAGGAAGTAAGGGTAATTACTGGATTCGTGTCAAATTTTCGTTTTCAACAAAAATTACATGTTTTGAACCTGAATATGAAAAATATGTTTTTAGCGAATTTTCTGTATGGGTGTTTAACAAAAACGAATCAATATCGATAAATATCTCAAAAACGAAAAGTCGTCCCCACCTTTTGGCGGTACTATCAAACAAAGCATGAAGGTTTTTCAGGCAAATCCATCAACCGGAAATGTCACTTTACTGAATGGTATTTTTTTTTTCAGTATTTCGCTATTTCTCGGAAACGGCTCCAAAGATTTTCTAATCTTCAAAGATATAATATTAGATACATTAGAAGCGTTGAGAGAATTCTAAATTTTAAGAATATCGGTTAACCGGAAGTACGACTTTACTGAATAGGTTTATGAAAGTTTTGGAATCTTTATTGGCTGGAACGATTTTCTTTAAACTTGGAAGGTTTGTTGGTTTTGACAGAAGGCGCTCCACATAAGTCTAGTCAGTGTTCCCCTACTATCTTTTTTTATGGCCATCCCAACTAAACTTACTAAACGTTGCAATCTTAAAGAAAATTCGGTAATTAAATTGTATTAATTCGGGGTAAGAGAAAGTCGTGTACTGTTTCACCCCAGTTTTTACTCGGCGTTTAATTGTCCTAAAATTAATATAGTGGTACTGAGGGAATTAGATGTTGGTCCTTTAGAGTTAGTACTTTAGAGGGATTGAAGTTTTCCCAGAATTTTTCAAAAATCAATTTTTCTGGGAAATTATTTAAATAAAAGTGATAGGCCCCCCCACATGTGTGTAGTTCTTGTAGAATCCTGTCGGACGCCCGGATGACATCCAAACATAATTTCATGTTTGAACTTTAATTTTTCGTTTCCTGATTGGGCTTTTCTTCGTACTACTATATGAATCGTACACACACACTTGCACGCCCATTTTTTTTTTTTTACTAAAATACCCTTTTCCATTTTATTTCTTATAAAAACTTAAAATTTTGAAATTCTGACCAAATATCTTAGACGCAGCAACATTCTTAATTTTTTTTCTGACGAATGAATCCTATTGGACATCAGTGATCGTTTATATTTCCATGAGAAGTCTTTAACTCAAAGAAAGCATGTAAGATAACCCAGAAATAAGATACTGAACACAGAACTTACTTACTTACTTATTCGGATACCTCTTTTACTACACAGTGTAGAGGATGAACACAGAATGATACGTATATTTATTGACTTATGTAGATTTTAGTTTAGATTATCTTAGATATTTTTCTGACCATAAGCTTAAGAACTCCCACAGTAAATTGTATGAAGAATACAATTCTTGCTGCTTTCCTCAGTTATGTTTCACAGCATAAGCATGTTGCCGTCATAAAGACTGAAATTTATGCAGTTCAGAATATCAACAAGGGTGAGCAGTAAATGTCCAGCACTAAGTTGGCATCACATTTTTCTTTTTCCTTTTTGTTTTTTTATTTCGCTCTCTCGCTCTCTCTCTCTCTCTCTTGACTATATGCGTGAAAAGTCAGCAACACCAACAGGAAGTAGCGGTAGGCTCTGATTTCCTTTTTATCTCTCACCCTTACTCCTGTTTACAACCTCACTTAACCGTCCGCTCTGTTTCTTCCAAAAGACCATTACTGCGTCAATGCTCATTGCCTGTTTATGCCCAACGACTGCCCGGGTATCAGCCGGCAATCTGAATTTAAAAGTCCTTTCTCCTTTCATGCAATCTTATTCTCACATAACCCATAAACTTATGTTTCTATGTCTTTTCTGCCTACATAGTCATCCGTTTATACCTTTCTCACATATTTTCTTTTTTTGAAAGCTTTTAACACCATTTTCACCATTGCCTCCCAAATCTCTTCAACGAACTAAGAAATATGAAATAAATGGAAAACTACAATAAAATCAACATAATGCAAGGCTTTAGAGAAAGATTTCACTTTTTCTTATTCCTGCAAAAGAAAGAAATAGTGAGAATTTTCGATTTGAATTTGCAACCGGAAATGCGTTTTGGCCAAAAAAATGTTTTTATGAATGTGTTTATGTGTGTGTGTGATTGAGAGATAAAGAATAAAATATGTCAAAAATAACGAAGGGTAAATCTAAAGTGATAAGAATAGATAGAGGTATGGATCACAATGTCCGAGTAATTCGAATTAACGGGAAGAGGTTAGAGCAAGTAAGTAATTTCAAATACTTGGGAGCTCACCTAACCGAAAACGAACATATCGATTCAAATATCAGAGAAAGAATGCAGTCAGCAGGAAGATTCTTCAACGCTATTAAAAGGGGCCTCGTTAACAAGAAAGAAATTACGAAAAGAAGAAAAATAACTATTTTTCTTCAAACTTCGTCCCATTTCTAACCTACCCAAGTGAGTCGTGGACTCTAACCTCAAAATACAAGAGTCTAATATAAAGTTCGGGAAATGAGATTGCTGCGAAGGGTAGAATGGAAAACAAGGAGGGACAGAATAAGAAACAGTATCATAAGAGCCAATCTTGAGGTGTAGCCAACACAGTTAAGTGATTGAGAAGAACCAGCTGAGATGGTACTCCCATATGTATAGAATTGTGTGGCTTCAAAAAATATATTTAATTTGAAAAAAATCAAAATTAAGAAGAAGATTGACATTCCTTTGCAAAAGGACAAGCCAGGTAGAAGAAGTCCACTTACTGGGAGAGTTCATGAACCTTGATAGCATTGTACTACCCCTTTCTTCTCACAGGGGAGGAAATGAACGAACAATTAGAAGACATTCCTTCAAGAGAGTTTTTGTTGTAGACACCAAGAAGAACACATCAGAACTGTGCCAGTTTATGTTATAACCTAAGAGTTTATTCCAATTAATTTCAGTATACTTATAAGCATATTATTGTGGTATTTTAAAGTAACTTAATTTCACTTAGAGAATATATCTATTTTAAAAACAGTGTGATCTCTTGATTATTTCTAATACTTCACTCTTTACATACATACATACATATATACATACAAGCCCTTTTGCTAAACCGCTCGTGCTACTACAAACATACATTTCAACACACCAATCACATTTCAGAATGAACGATGAAAGAATAGCGAAAACTTCGTTCGAGGTACAACAAGGACATCGGCCCAGAGGAAGGCCAAAAAAGGAGTGGGAAGAGAGATCCGCGAATCCTTCGCTAAACGTAGTACAGGATGGAACAAGAGAAGGGAGCTGATCAATGACAGATTAGTATGTTCCGATTCTACAAAGAAACCCTTACATCACACTAGCGGGAAAGATTGAGTAAGTCGGTAAGTATTTATGTGTGTAGATAATATACGAAGTTACGAAAAACTGAAAAAAAAAACAGTTGCACTTCTGATTATCGATGGATTTTGATCTGATGCTGTGGCAGTACCTCCTAAATGGAATACCAAGTTTGAGCTTTTTGTGAGTTTTCATTTTTGAGATATTCTGTTAATACATACACACACACACAAAATATGGACCATTCGCAAAAAACATTGTTTTCGTATTCAAGAGACCTCTAAACATGTATTTCCGGAGAAAAGTCAATTTCGAAAATCTGGCACGATCGCAATACTTCCTCTTGCTAGGGCAAATTTTTTTATGAAATTTTTTAAATTGAGTGTGACTGCGTGATAAATAAATAATAATATTTTTGGAAATATACCATAAAAAAAAAAAATTAACAGTCTGATAGAGGGAGACAATGAACAACACTGAGTAGTTGTAAAATACTGGCGTTAGTTGTAAATTGTGTGTGTGTGTGTGTGTGTGTGTGTGTGTATGTCTGTATATGTACATACCATGTTTCGGTCCTATATCACACAGTTTGTCTATTAATTCCTCAGCCAGTCAGTCAGTTGGTTGATGATTGTTTCACCGTTTGTAACAACACAGATAAGGTCCAAGGACAGTTAGATGGCGGGGACACGGAACCTCTCCCGCCATGGTACCAACGGGCCATTGGTCTCATTCATTGTCACTCTCTCTCACTCTCACACACGTACACTAGGGACATCGAACTACCTAACTGATAAGAGTTTTAAAAAACCCTGTATTGTCCAATACATATAAATGTACAAAATCATACATACTACCACACATATACGACAAACATATCGATACAAAACACATTCGTAACAAAAACTACAAAATAAGGGGCATGCACGCCAATGCCAAAAAACCAGTTTACACTGTTGATTGAAAAATAACAATTCTATTTATACCATTGGGCAGGTGGACAGGTGTTTTCAAACGTCAGCCAATCGTACCGGTTTGAATTTCCTTCCGTATTATTTTAGGTTCGTATGAGTGGACAAATTGGGGAATAGCTCTGTCCGGCAAAACTGCATTCAAAACAGGAAACCATATTAATTCCTTTTTTTGTTTTCTATTGAACCAACATTTCCTTCCCCTTTTTTCTGTTTTTTTTTTTTTTTTTTTTTTTTTTGTTTTTTTTGCCGATCAAAGGATGATTCCCTAAACTCGTGTTGAGTTGCGGTTTTCTCTTATTTATTGTTTCATTCCTACAAATTTTATCCATTTTTTTTATTTTTCTGATTTATTTACATCTTAAAGGAATATAGCAAACATGCTAATGAAATTCTGGTTGCACGATGGTAATTCGGTCAGGAGCAAGTAGACAGAAACAGACTGCACTTCCTGGTAGTTAATTTAAATTTTATAATTCCTTTTTCTTATTGCTCAATGAGCAAGTATTGCATTCTCATCAGAATTTCGAAATTGACTTTTCATCACAAATTTAAGTTTTAAGGTTCCCTGAGCATGAAAAACTATTTTTTACAAAATTATGCATGTATAAATATATGTATTATATATATTAAAATTGCCTCCTATTTATATATGTACAATATATAGGGTGATAATTTTAACATGCACCACCCACTTATCTTAAATACGCAAGATAGAAACAAAATTCCAAATGATACCATACTTGTTGTGGTTGGTTCCACAGAGCTGGAAAGCAGCAGAGATATTTTCGTTGATAACCTGCTTCTTTTTGTGGTCGTCGACCGGTTTCGGGCGTTCGTACATCATCAGGATGTTTTTATCAATTTTTGTTTGAGTGTGTCAACTAAATTTGCTCTATCAAGTCTATGTTATCACACTGTTTTGACAAAACTTTCCAACGATGATAGGCGAACGCCTGAAACCGGTCGATGACCACAAAATAAAACAGGCTATCACGGGAAATATCACTGATACCATATTTAATTTTTTCAAGGATTCCAAATATGAGAACAATTAATTTTTTTAAGCTGCAGAAATAACAGATAAATGAACTATCTTATTTCAAATTAAACCATATATATTTTTAACGAATTCTTAAAGTAGGTTTTATATAATATATATATGAAAATTGTTACTAGATGGGAAAAATTTGTTGTATATTCGCTGAGATATTCAATTTTGAATGTAGAGAATTTCTCCGTCTTCTGGTTGCTATTATTCCTGATTGTTTTCGAGATTATAGTCAAATAAGGCAAAACCATATTCACATTAGTTGTTGCAAATGGTACCATCATGAAATAAGGTACAAACAAGACGTTTTTGTCCAGTTTTTATTGACTATACTCATTACAGAATCAGGACCTAGTTCCTCGCAAGCTTCAGAAATTCTTCCTTTAAACTCTTCTACAGTGATGATAGGGTTTAAGTTGCCTTAAACTTTATTTTATACGTATCCTCCTGATGAAGTAATCTACCAGGTCTGGGGGACGGTCGGGCCATTGAATAGGACGTGCGTGCCAATCCATTTACCTCGGTAATTGCAATCTAGATAAAGCCATACTATTTTCGCATCATGAGCTGGATATCCATCTTGCTGGAAGTAAATCAGCGTGCTAGAGAGACAGTTTCAAGCAGATCTGGGAAAACATCATTTAAGAAATCAAGATACCTGTTTACGTTTAATGTTTCATTGTAAAAATACGGCCTACAAGTCAAGTTGATCCTCTGAAAATTGTCTGATTTCGGATCCGATATTTAATACCTAGATTTTCATCTGTCCATATTTAGAAATTCTATCTATTCAATAATCCATTATTCGTAAATTTACATTCATCACCTCGCAATGGAAAAACAAAAGTCAAGAAAATTGAACAAAATTTCTCTCTAATTTCAAAGTTGATTAACTCAGCGAATTTTCATCGGAAAAAATGATGACGTATTTGGAATACATGAAAAAATTAGGTAGAGTATCTTTGGAATTTTTTTTTTTTTTTGTGTACGTTCCAAGACTAGTGGGTGGTGATGTTAAAATTGTCACCTTTTATGTACTCCAATTTCATAAAAAAGAACTTTTTCGAAACAGAGAACCGCAAAACTTTCTTCTGTGAAAAGTCTCCATATCGTGAAAGATGTGTAAAAGGATTTTCTTTAAAAACCAAACAACTGTGACCAGAAACCTCAAATTTGGCACTGGTTGGATTTCAGCGTATATACATAGAATGTCGTCATATATAACTAAGTGTGGTGGTGAATTAGTGTTTACCTTTATATACGCTAAATCCAAGTAGATGCACACACCTACAATTTCAACAACAGACCATGTGTGCATTGTATGAATGTTGGAGGTGTCAGTGTGCGAATGTTGATCCTGTTGTTAGACTGGGATACCCGCAGGACCGCCAAGATCACTGAAGAAGTGGCTAGTCCACTTCCTTCCCTAAAAGAAAAATCTGAAATAACCGGATTAGTAAAGATGACAATTAAAATGACGAAGAATTTAGTTTTTTTTTTTAAGACTTTATTTAGTATCATTAATCTCAGTTATTTATAGAACAATTTTGATTAATTTTTTATCTTTAACTAAAAATTCAATTGGAAGACTTAGATATATTAGACATTATTACCGTAACAGAAGTACTAAATTAAATACCAACATAGTAAAGTGAGTGTCTGTGTGTTTGGGTGCGCACGATATGTGGCAGCTGAAGATGAACTTTAGCAAAATGGTGGAGTGGCAAGAATGAGGAAGGATGTGGAACAGACAGAAGTGGATGTATATAGGTTTGAGTGGACGGTGGAATGAGCAAGTAACTGTAGAATGTGATTATGTGGTCAGTAGTGTGGAGATTTATAGTCTGTCTCTAGTGCGAGAGACGGTACAGGAGAGGGATACTGTGTCTGCCGGCCGTGGCCGGGAGCGGCTGGCAGAGGCGGCAATAAAGAAAAGAGTAGGCAACAGACAACCCCCTAAGTGCGCTTGATCAATGTACACCGACCGTCTCCTGTCTTTCTATTTCTATCTTCTCTCAGGGCCCACCACTCCCAGATCAGGCTGCATCCACCCTAGTAAACACTAAACCTCTTTTCTCTCATGATACTCTCTCTCTCTCTCAATTCCAGCATACAAACACACAACGCAGTGCTACCAACTGATTCATGTCCACCTAAAACTTTCTCTCTTTTTCTTTATCAAATGTTAGTAATGAAATTCCCCAACCTGATTGGACTCACTTTATCACTTAGCCTAGCCTTTCTACTCCTTCACATACTCGGCCACTTCCTCATCATTGCTACCAACATCACCAATCAGTTAGACAAATAACACAACTAATTTATCACTAGTTAATAATTTAGTGCTGTTTTTAAAAGCTAAAGAAAAAAAAAATTTCTCAAGTCTTACCTTAAGCACTTTATCATTTTTTTCTCTCTTACTCCCGGTAAGAGTAAGTGTCAAATTTTCGAAAGCGTGTTTTCACCGGAAATACATGTTTTGAGGTCCCCTGAGTACGAAAAAAATGTTTTTACTGAATGGTCTTAAACGGAAGATCCATGGACTTGAAATGTGGGATGGTCCACTAAACATTCCAGTTCGAATTGATTACAATCCGCCCAGTCTAAAATCCTTCGCTACATAGTCGAGGGCTGCTTCCTATGTTTCTTAACCATTCATTGAGACTTAATAAAATCCCATTACAAAAAAATTCCAATCCTCTTTTTCACCAAATCGAAACCCATGAGATCGCAATCTTTCGTCCTGTTGTCGCCTAGATAACCCTCATCGTCGACTGAAGCACCGCTGGCCTCGTGACTTTCTCACTGACAGTGACAGAAGGGATGTCAATGGAGTGTCAACAGTGGGTAACTTCTCCCCTCCTGTTAAATAATGCCAGGTTCATTTACTTGTTACATTCACCACCCTGTATAATGAAGTTGTCAATTTCTAAAAAAAATAAATCAAAAAAGTTGTTTGACACAGGTGGACCACTCATATAACTAATTATCTCCCTTAGAAAAAAAATGGCTGCACAAATTCATTACTTTGTGCCGAATAGTCAGTAAAAAAAAAAAAAAACATTAAAAAAAAAATTAACTTTGATGAAGTTGATCGGGGATGATTAAATTTAAAAAAAAGAAAGGGTTGAGTATGAGCAGCATCAAAAAGTAATTGAAACAAAAATTGATAAGGCAAAATTATGAGTAGAAGAGACGAGGCGAAGGTTGTGGAGGCAATGGTTTGGTTGGAGGGGGAGCGAGAGAGAGAGAGAGAGAGAGTGATATGTTGGCAGAAAAGCAAAGTATTGTGACGTTTTTATGATTGTTTATAGTTGTGTTGTACGATGGTGGTGGTTTATGGGGTGTAACAATGGCAATACACTTAACGAAACCTGGCGGAGGGTTGTCGGTTGGTGTGATAATGGCCAGTGGTAAATGTCAGCCAGAAATGTTCACCCTGACTCTCCTCACTTCATAACATATAGTTATACCGGGTGCCCGTGGGTACTCAGCCGTTTTCGTAGAGAGAGAAATTGTTTGCAGCTTTTTGATTATAGGTGGATGGCATTTAGTGGTGGCAATGATAACAAATATATTCTCCGCAATCATATATATCTCGGCTAATATTCTGAACCGATCAACAACAACCACTCACTCCATTCTGTCGTCTGGTTTTATCATCACACCATTCACACATTACTGATATTTCTATTAACATTAATAACCTCTCAAAATATCTTTTATCCATACACGAATGAACTTAAAAAATTACTGTAATCAGATCTGAAAGATTTATACATAAACTATAACGGACGCTAAATGGTGCCATAAGAAATCAAATGTATCAGAGAAAAACGGTAGACGACCGCGGAAATCTCAGGCAAAAGAATTGAGTTAAAAAAACATAATCAGTGAGTGAATCACTCAGACGACTTTTTTTTCACACTGCAGTTAATACTATTATAAAAATTGACAAAGTTTTCTTTAAACTCAGTATTTATTTTTCAGAGCTCTAACATAAATATAGAAGGGTACCCTTCGGCTCAGATAGTCCACTTTAATGTAGACTCAGTAACATTGAAAGAATGCAAACAAAATATCAATTTTAACACCACAAAATATTTTTTTGCGGAATATGTTTTAAATAAAAGTGATACGTTTGTGTGTGTGTGTCTGTGGTATTTTATTGCAAGTTGAGTATTGAAAGCTTAAAGAAAAACTTTATACTAATTTTCGAAATCTCTAACGAAAAAAAAAAAAAAAAAAAACTTAAAAACTTAGTAGTCCTTCTGGTTAATCGATTTTCTTCAAATTTCCGATTCTACCAATGGTTCTAATGTATATTAATATCGAGTAAGTGGTAGAACCGTATCAAATGTAACCTATACAAAGTACTGGTAGTATTTATGTGTGTAGAGATTATACGAAGTTTAAGGAAAATCGTTGGAGAAGCTGGTTTTGAGGTAATCGCGATTCGGACAGGAAGTTATTTGTCAAAATTCCTCAACTTGAAGTATCACTTTAATCAATGGATTTTTTCAGTTTGTTTTTTTTATGTTTTTCTCGAAAATGGTTCGGAATGATTTTTTTTTTTAAACTATTTATTATATCAACTACACATACGAGGAGCTACAACTTTTATTTGAAACGTTTCTGCGGGAAAATTCATTTAAGGGCACTTTTGAGTGACGGATGCGGTTATGTTTACATACAAACTGCTATTTTAGTTTATAATACGATTCCAACATGTATAAATATAATATTAAATAGAAGTGCATATGTTTCCAAAATTCTGAGTTTGAAAGAAATCGGTCTCTCCGAAAGTACATTTTTACTTAACTTTTTTTTTTTTTAAATTTTCTATTATAATAGCAAGAGAGAATTACATCAGCAAAAGAGAGCAGACAGATGAGAAAATTAAGAGAGAGAAGACAGACCCTCTCTGGTACTCTCTGACTTAAGCAGGCTAGAGTGGGAGAACCTATATAGGCCAGTGAGAATCAAGCCCAATTTCTCTCCTCAACAACTCCATTATAATGTAATAGCAAGAGAGAATTACATCAGCAAGAGAAAGCAGATAGATGAGAGAATTAAGAGAGAGAAGACAGTCCCTCTCTGGTACTCTCTGACTTAAGCAGGCTAGAGTGGGAGAACCTGTATATAGGCCAATGAGAATCAAACCCAATTTCTCTCCTCAACAACGCCATTACACTGTGATTTTGGGGCGGGGTTGGTGTAGTGGTTATGAGCGTGGACTTGTAAGTGGGAGGACCCCAGTTCGAGTCCAGCGTATAACTGCTAAATTTTATATTTGTTTAAAAAATGTTAATAGTAAAGTAGGTGCTTCCGTCCCGTCCACGACACCTGATTAGGTAGTTGGACGTTAAGCCTGCCTGAAAAAA